>VYXF01008145.1:646614-676864 GCA_013397295.1 Polioptila caerulea | reverse complement strand
TGGCCTCAGAGGAGCTGCCCGCCCCCAAAGCCAGCCCCAGGTTTGGTACCTGCACCCGGGGGCAGAGGGAGGGGCAAAGGTGCAAAGGGGTTCATGAGGCTGGGCTTATACTAAACACGTAATAGTTGAAAGGCTCCTAAAGCTCTTGCTCAGTAAGGAGGAAGGCTGTTGCACACATGGAAAGGTTTCCAGGAGCCAGTCAGGGCAGCACAGGCCCCGAGGGAAGACCCTGCAGACTGGCATGTGAACATTGCAGGGTTTGACCTTGCCAGGGCACTGCAGCTGGCCCCAAGCATGGGCAGGGGCATGGAGCTGGTGCTGCTGCCCTGACTCACTCCCTTCTCTCGTCCTGTGCTGGGAACACTCACCCATGCTGTGTAAGGACAGAACTAGCTCTAACCAGGGGCTCTCATGCTGCTGAAGGGACACCTTGCCAAATCTGTCAGCAAAAGATTCTTTGAAAAGTGCATGCAAAACCCTCTGGTTGCTGAAGAGTTAAACTTCCCTGTAATANGACCTTGCCAGGGCACTGCAGCTGGCCCCAAGCATGGGCAGGGGCATGGAGCTGGTGCTGCTGCCCTGACTCACTCCCTTCTCTCGTCCTGTGCTGGGAACACTCACCCATGCTGTGTAAGGACAGAACTAGCTCTAACCAGGGGCTCTCATGCTGCTGAAGGGACACCTTGCCAAATCTGTCAGCAAAAGATTCTTTGAAAAGTGCATGCAAAACCCTCTGGTTGCTGAAGAGTTAAACTTCCCTGTAATATGAATCATGTGCGAAGTATCCAAATTTGGTTATAAATTCTGTTTAAGTTTCAAAGCACAAGCGTTATTGGAGGTAGCAATACCAACATCAAACAGCCTTGATAAGATCAACAAATTACTAAGTATAATTGTTTGTGCTGGGGTGTGTGCAAAGAGATAAATAACTCATAAATTAAACACCAGTGCCTGAGGGTGAGTCATTCATGGATTCAGAGCTGTCCTGACACTCAGAAGCAAAAAGTAATTTTCTCTTAGTTCAGTAATTATGCATTTCAAGATATAAGATCAGCAATCAATGCTAGGTGTGCTTGCAAAGGAGGAAGGATACTTCAACTATTGGAGTTTCCCATACACTGTTTAACAAGAAAAGTCTGTTGCTTTCCTCTATAGTGGGGAGTATTCAGGCTGAGGTACACTTCTTCAAAAAGATAATGACTAATAAAGGGATTAAGAATAGATTAAGGGTCAGATTTTGCTGTTCTAAATTGACAGCATTCTCCTGGCTTCAATAGAGCAGTACTAGTTTATATTGGTGGAAAATCTGTCCCAAATTATTAAAGAAAATCAACAACCCCCCGTGATAAGTGCTGTTAGTCATCCAGGCTAGTGCCTGCTTCGGAGAGGCACCTGGCACCTCGCTGGCTGCGCTGCGCCTCACGCGGGGTCATTAGAGCCCCTTCCTGACTTATTCATAAGACCCCATGAGGATCTTGGTCTAATCAGGGTTTTCCTAAGGACAGGGAATAGTAATGTAATCTGTTATTGTAACAACATCATCTTGATCTGCTTTTATTTACTAATGTTTTGCCAGCCATTAAATATTTTTCTGCTGAATTCAGGCAGAGATCACAGTGAGAAATCATATTTTTGGAAATGTGGTGTAAATCTCACAGCTGCTCAACAACAGTTGCTGCTGGGATAAACTCCCAGCCCGCAGGAGACAATTGATGTGTAACCTACACCCTCCTGGCCGATCGGATCTCAAATAGCCTTGACCTCGTCACTCTGTGGAGTTTTGGGAGGGGGGAAGAGTGGTGGGAATCCTCCTGGAGAAGGATGAGAAGTCTGTGACAGTCTTTGATGGGTTCTCTCAGTCCTCCAGAGTACTAACAGTGCATCAGTTTTCACCCACAGACATTCAGGAGAGATGGAAACCCAGCTGTGGGTGTGACACGCGTCACCTCTCTTACGTGATGCCACCTTCTTGTGGCACCTCCCTCCCGTGCACACAGCCTGGCCTCTGACGGCTGCCCGGGTTCTCTGTGGTTCCTACCAACCCAGCAGTGCTCTCACCTGGTGCTCAGGCACCTGTCACCTATTGCAAGCCACCTTTTAGGTGCTGTGTTGCAGGAAACCCTTCACCTGGAGGAGGTTTGTGTCTCACACTGGGTGCTGGTTTGGGATGCGCTTGTGGAAGGTGTTAGAGGTCATCGCTGGCTTCAGTGGCAGATGCCATCCTGGGAAAGAAAGAGAAATGTTTAATTTATATTTACTATTTGGGAAAAAAGCTGTAAGCATACCCTTTTATCCCCAAATAAAAATGAGTTGATGACTGGAGTGTTTAGCCCATTGGGGATGTCATTGTTTTCAATTACGTGCCATTCTGATGGGAGAGCTCAGATTCTTAGGCTGAATGGAGATTTGTGCTCCAGCTATTTGTGCCTTTTAAAACATTTTCTTTACTACTTTAAGAGAAAACTGTAAAATGACAATAATGACATATTATTACAAGCAAATTACACTGTAAAATAGCATTAATATTGCAGTTGAAACCTAGAATTTGAAATAAGATGGAAATATTCATTTGCACACAGCTTTTGTTCTTATCAAAAGCAATTTGGATTAGGAATGAGATTTACTTAGTGCCTGCACTCGCAGGCGAGCTAATGCTCAGTCACCTGGACTGAGCAGGCTGTCAAGCTCATCTGTCACCAGCCACCACGGGAGCCTCGGGCAAAGCCCAGCACTCCCCGGAGCGGCACAAAGCCCCACGAGGCCCTGAGGGAGCAGAGGTGCAGAGATGCAGCCCAGGAAGGCACAAAGCCCCACGAGGCCCTGAGGGAGCAGAGGTGCAGAGATGCAGCCCAGGAATGCAGCCCCGTGCAGCGCGATGCTCTGGGCTGGGCTCCCGAGGGAGAGGGTTGGCCTCTGGTTTGTGTCCACAGCAGAGGAGGTTCTGACCACAGAACGTGAAACCCACTCTTCTCTCACCTGATGGAGAAAGACTAATAGGAATTAGAAATTAATAAACCCAAAGTGGGTGCAGGGCAGTAATCAGGGACCTTGTGCTTAGGGAGAATGCTGAGCAATTTAACACTCCATTTCATGAAAATTGTCCCTTGAATTTGGCAGCCCTGTTCTTTAGAGGTCAAGGGGTTTGGGCTGTATTTTTCCTCTCCTCCATTCACAAAAAGGAAACCATCAGACCCTGGAAGGGCCACTTCTGTACAGAGCAATTTTGCATTGGTGAGGACTGCAGGAGAGCCCCTTTATAGGGGTGTGTAGAAGGGATGGGGTATCAAACTGCATTTAATTGCTCTTTTTTGGGCTGTGTTGGCATTAAAGATGGTTGGCCTTTCAAGTAGGACATGCTTTTGTGCATTTAATTAGGGCCACCTGCACGGCCCCATGAACACCCCATGGCAGTGTGTCTTAAGTCTTCCCCTCTCTCCATGCTTCATCCCTACATACATCATCCCTTCCTCACACCTCGGCAAGGGCAGCTGGCTCTCCAGGAGATCAGCCCACTGTTCAATGGCCACAGAATGAACAGGGGAACCCCAGGAATCCAATCACTTTTTATTTTTTTTTGTCATAGCTTTCATTCATTCCTATTTGCATCAGCACAAAAAAGAGAGTAATAAATCTAGGACTGAACTTTCAGGCAGCTTCTGCTTGACATTACCCTTTTAGCCCTTGTTCTCTCTGCCCATCTAAGTAACACAAGGTAGGCACAAAATTTCCATGGGGGAAATAGGTGGAGAGCCTCCTGTATTTCTCTAATCCTTTACAGCAGTGATAAGTCTCTATTATGTGTCTTTGCAGTAATTTTGCTGTGGAACAGAGGAAATGAACTGGCAGGTGCTGAATCCTGTCGTGTGCTCCTCATGACCCCACACAGGTGATGGCTCTGGGAAACAGAAGATGGCAACGAAGGGCAGAAAGCACTGCTGGGATGCTGCTGCCATCCTGCCTGTGTGAGGTAAGCCTCAGGCAACCTTCCCTCACCACTGGATAAATGGGGCTGCAGGGAGGTGCAGGCTGCCCCTGGGCCTGTAAACAGCTAATTTCCTCCTGCCCGGCTGACACACACAGGGCTAGCTGGGAATAAACCAGTGTAGCATTGTTGGAAACATTCTTATTCAGTAATTCCCAGACTGTATGAAAGTACATTTGGAAAGGAAGGAGAAGTAACTCGACCAGCAGCCTCCTGTGGCTCTGTGCCAGTCCCCAACACGGTGCCTGGGAGAGGAGCAGAGAGCATGGCACGCTCCATCCCACCACCCCCTTCCATTTCTCCAGTGAGAAAGGGGTGCTCCTGGGACAAATCAGGCACTGTTGACCTGCAACATTAGTTTTAGGATACAGGAGCACTTTGAAACTCTGTCTGAGCCATTAAAACAAATTAAAAATACAAGAAGTTAGGACAGTGGTGGGAGTCAGAGGGTGCAGTCCCAAGGCTGCCTACAGCTCCCAAGGCAGCCCTGCCAGCGCTCAGGCAGCTGCCAGGGTGCTTCTGCTGTGGTGGCTCTGCCTCCCTCCCCTGCTTCTGGCATCAGCTTTCACAAGTGTCCTGAGTGCTCCTGGTGGCGTGGTCCCAGTGACAGCAAATTGGCAAAGCTCAGTGGTGCTCAGCATTGCAGGGACTCTGCTGCTGTGCCACTGCTCCTGCAGCACTGGGAGCATTTCTGATGGGCAAAAGACTTATTCTGGCAAACTGCAGTTTTGAAACATTTTTCAGTTCTTCCATGAGGAATAATGTGAGGTGTCATATAAGACAGGCTTGAAAAATGTGGGTTTATCTCCTACATAAGCTCCTGGAATGGTTTGGAAGGGCATTGGCACTGCAGCAGCTCTGAGATAAGTATGTTCACTCTGAAATCAGTGATTCTATTTTCAAAGGCAGTGGAGGTCTATTTGCAGGACTTGTATTTTAATACTATGTCAGATTGTATCTTAGAAGTACTCATGGATTATTTCTAGCAATCAGTAAGAATACATATGTTATTTGCATTCCACTAAATGTCTTTACCTGGGACAAAATATGTTTAAATGCATTAGAAATCAAGTTGTATGCTGTCCCTGACAGTCACAGTGGGCACCTTCAGAATAAGAGAGCTGTTTTCTCATGGGGCTCAAAGACCAGCCCAGGAGAGCAAAGGCATTCTGGTGCTTGAGCCTTGCAGGGGCCCTGGCTGAGGACCCCAGTGCCTGGCAAGCATGTTGGTTCCCTTGGGAATCCCCACCCAAGTGGGGTGTAGGAACGAGTCTCCTTCATCTGATGGTATAAAAAAACCCAAACCTTAACTAGTTAATCATTTTTTTGGAAAGTATCTCTAATAAGACAGATATTCAAAAGTACTTTGACAAAGCTACTTCATTATAACAATGAGAAAATAAGAAAAAAATAAGCAGGAGAAGTCCTGAGATAAGAGAGAGAAAATGCTTTCTAGGTGTCCCATGTTAACAGAAGAGCCTTTATGCTTCATATATGAAACAACCTAAAAAGAAGGCCATATCCAGGGCCAGTTCTGTTCTGGTTTTCAGGCAAATGCTATTTTAATCATAATGATCCCACTGTATCCAATGAAACTACTCTGAGCTTGGAGTTACAGATGTGCCTATCTTTGCCTAAAGACAAATACATTTTTATAAGCAAATTAATGAAGCTTTAAATCTTTGTTATCTCAGTTAGTTAAATAGGCATCCAAGGAAACCTTTCTGGCCAGAATCAGAACAGACTTCTGTATCTTAATTATCTAAATATTTTTATCAAATTTGTTATTTACTGGTGCTCCAGTGATGAGTGGGTATGTGGGAAAGGCAATGAAATATTAAAATGTTTGTGACATATTCTTGCATATTTAAAGACTTGAGGATTTTGTTCAGCAGCTGGGTTTATGAGCCTGCAATACCAGCATTTAAGCTTTTGCTTCTTCATAAACCCATGGAAACTTTTCAGGAAAGTTTTAACTACAACGTGTCAATGAACCATAAAGGAAAGGCTTATTTTGTGTATACGCTCTTTACCTGAGGTCCATAGTTAGACTCTGCATTACAGCTTCTGGATCTCATGTGCTCAGTTTGTGCTTTTGATCATGCCACTCTTTGCACAAAGCTGAGAGAATTTTTGCTTCATAAAGAGGAAAATACAGACACGGTTTGATGTCTATAGAAATGCATGTTTGCTCTTGTTTTTGAGGCAGGGGAACTCAGGGTTTAACATCTCTACAGTTCTTTATAGGTTTCTGTGCCATCAAAGTTTCCAAGAAGGACCTAATGGGGAATAGAAATTATTTGGTTGTGGTGGTGATGGTGTCCTTGATACGTTTTTCTTTAAAGGTTGTACACTGATAAAAATAGTAAGTAACCCAGTCTACTCATAACCACTTCATCTTTAAGTTCATGCAAGTTTAGGGAGGTGTAAGTGACTAAAAGGATGAGTGGTTTAAGATTCACTGAGTGATACTGCAAATACAAGGACTGAAATACCAAAGGAGTAAAGGATATATAGACCTTTGCCCATTACATCAAGAAAATGAAAAAGTTAGGAAGGGGGAGGGGGGGGATTCCTGTGCTATATTTTTCAAGTCCTACTCCAAAAGGGGTAACCAGCCCATTAGTATAGGTGCCAGGAAGCTGCTTTTGTGACATCTCACCAAACACACCTACTTTCACTGGACCATAGAAAGATCAATCCTGTCTGAAAACCACCCATTACCTAAGACACCTAATTTATATTAGAAGCTCACTAAAAGGCACTGTCTGGCCCCCAACCTTCCCTGCCAGTGATAAAGAGGATGTTTTACACCATATGTGACACTTAATCAAAACCGATATTCTTTAACAAACCCTTAACCTCTAGCACACAGGAGTCATATGAGGCCAAGGGACAAGACACAGATCCAGCTCAGGGTGGCATATCCTTTGATTAAGATGATACAGATTTCCCATTTTTATCAGGGTTACAAATTCTGGATATATCCCTTTTTGATTTGTCAGCATTAAATTTCAGTAGAGGTTCAAGCCAAAGAGAGACCAAGACTAGTTCTGTCTTCAACTGTGTATTAGGAGATAATTTCTCTGAATCCTCTGCAGTAATGATCTTCTGATCTTCTCATCTTTCTGTAAGCAAGTTTTCCTGGGAACCTGGATTTAAACTGTGGCACAAACCTTGCTTGCGTCTGGGTCCTTTCTTAAGGAGGAGTATCTAAATACTCTTATTCTGTGAGCCCTGAAATGGACCTTTTTTTCTTTCCTTAGGTCTTTTTCAAAGAGGCAAACCTTCAAGTGAGTTCTTTCACCCTCCCTTGGATTTCTGGGGCAGGAGGTTTTACTTATGGAGTATACAGTACTTTAGATGAGGATTGCAAACTTCAGGGGGTTAGACAGTTTTCACTACCTGCAGTACATTGGAATCTCAGTTATAGTTGACTTGACTCCTGGGTGACTTCCCTTTCCCCCCAGTTTTTTAGGCAAACCCTTATTCTAGCATTTGAATGAGGATGATTTGGACACAGAGAAGTCTCTTAAAATCCTCATCTCAGGGGTAAGTTTGGATGGTTTCCCCCTTTGTAGTCGAATTTTTCAGCTGGAGGTTTAAATTTTGTTAGGAACATGGTTCTGCAGAAATTATTTCTAATCACTATTCCTTGAAAATAACATGCTGATTTATTATTAATGTGTAAAGGAGATCTTGGAAAGGGTTTTGCTTTTCAGTTGTATGTTTCTAAACACTGAACCAGCACATCTGTTCTGCAAGGCTCTGTGGCTGGCTGGAGGATCTGGGCTCACTTCTGCCAAGTGCACAATATCCTTGCTCAGCACCAGAAATGTTTCTTATTTGGACTGTTCTCATTGTTATGGTTGCTACTAGTGCATTTATAAGCAAAGCTCTCTCTGTGAGGAACTGTCTTTCTTCCACTTTTCCGTAGGTGCAAGGAAGCCACTCTACCATCACAGAGAAGCCAAAATAATCTACAAATTTCTCTAACAAAAAAGGACAAGATTTTTGCATGAGTTTGAGATTCCAGGAAAACGCGGCAAGTTGGAAGCAATGGCTCTCAAACCCTTCAGACCTTCTTTTTTCTTTACACTCCATGAAGGAAAGGAGGAAAAATATGTGGGCTACTCCCTTTAAGAGAGAATTTTAGTCATAGAAAGACCTGTAATCATGTTAAACTATATTCAAAGGCAGTTTCTGTTTCAAAACAAAAATCTGGAGGACTGGTTCTAGTTTATGGCATATCACATACATCAAAGGTCAGCCTTTTATTCTCCTGTACCTTGATTTTTAAAGCTTCTTTAATATATGGAAGCACAATCAAGGAAGAAAGACTTGCAACTCAGCTGCCACTCCCAATTCCTTACCCATCTTGATTTCTTAATCAGAAAATTAATTGGGCCTTGGAATCTTAATTTTTCTTGAATCTCTTCAGATTTAATCAGTGCATTCTGCTGGAAGCAATCTTTCACTTAAGATTTCATAGCAATGTAGCTAGAGAAACCATGTCATTTCCTGCATCAAATACATCAAAGTTATGTTGTGTTGGGGTTTTTTTAACTTTGTCCCATGCTTCAGTTCTGGTCTCTTTGCTCTAAGGAAAGAGTGTGTTTTATTTCTTCTTTCTGCTGGGGGGTGAATCTGCTCTACTGCAATGCAGTCTAAAATTAATAAATTCCCAGGGAAAGAGGAGCAGATGCCTCCTCCTGTGCAGTGTGCTGGTACAGGAGCTGACAGCAGTGGCAGGGATGGTTTTCACAACGAATGCCTTCTCTGTTGCACGTGGTATGAAGCACAGCCTCTTGGTATCATTATTTAATTAAAAGGCAGAAGGCAGACGATGCTGTGACCAAGTTCTGCCACTATTATTTAAGGACACTTCCCAAACATGAGCGCTCTCACAGCAGAAAGAGATGTAGCCTCCCTAATTCCCCTTATCCCTAACTCGGGCATTCACTTTACTCTTTGCAGTGTCCCAGTGAATACTTCGATCCTCGAATGAGATGGGAGGGCAGTTTGTGTTTCCAGATTTAAAGCTTGTTGTTGCAGAGATTTGTCTCTGGCATTTGCAGGAGGAAGTTGCCTTGGGGGCCAGAGGGCTGCATTACAGCATTTAACAGCCTGCTCAGGTTGCCATTACATATGGGGTCAGCTAAAAGCAGTGCAGTCCCATGGCAAGGTGCCTGGTTTGTGGTTTGTCTTAAACTGGACCTTTCTAAAGAGGCTTATGAATGTTTGGAGGGAGTTTTCGTTTTTGGCTTTGTTTAAAACCCAAAAGATTTGGCCCCAGCGTTAAAGTCATTGCCACATGCAGAGAGGAGCCTTGCTTGGCTTTGCTGCGCAGGTGCAAACCACACTTTGCACTCCTGTGCAAGCTGCAACTTTGATCTCCCTCTGCTTCCTCAGCCTGGGGGGCTCCTCAAGGGTGGGGGTCCCTCTGAGGATTGTTAAACATGAATTCAGCCCAGCTGAGGACACAAGGGTGTGCCAAGGGTGCTGGAGTGTGGCTCACCCCCACAACTGTCCTCTCATCCGCTCACCCCCCACTGGCCTTCCCAGGGGCTGCTCACTCTGAGGTGTTGGACACTGCTGTGTTTCATCCCAACCATGCCTGAAAGCACGTGCTGGGTATTGAGGGGCTGGAAATTACCTCGTGCTCTGTGAATGGGAGCTGCTCTAAGATGGGCTCTTGGGCTCCAGTCCCCTTTTTCTTCTCTAGTCCCAACAGGTGCCAGCAGCAGCTCCCTGTCTCTTTACTGGGAACTGTTCGGTGATGGGTATGCACAATGCCTGTACCTGCCCTCTGCTTGTGGGATTAGGAAATAAGTAAAACACCAGCCAGCTGTGTGTTCCAGCAATCACAACAGCATCCACAGAGCATGGACTTAGGTTCACAAATATTCATTAGAAAAAATCTCTTTCATATTTGTCTGGAAAGCAAGCTGGAGCTCATTATAGCTGCATGCTTTATGGAAGCTTTGTAAGTGGTGAGTACAAGATACCTGGTAAAACTTTAACAACATGTAATGACATCTGAGCTGTCTATTTTCTAGAAAATATATTGAAATTGCCAGTTTTGGCCCTGGGATTAGGCTGTAATACAGAACGCTTATGGTTTTGAGAAAATTCAAGAGTAAAAATACAAAACAGCTTGACACAGACTAATAGAAGAAGGGAAAAAAGGCTCTCTTAAATGCTGGTGGCAGGCCAACATGAGTATTTAGAAGTTAAATCCTCAATCTGATCTGTGGACTAGCAGCAGCTTGTGCAGAGTGCTGCAGGGCGAGGGGCCGGGCCGGGTCCGTGCGTGTCCCGGCTCTCCGGAGGGCAGCAGGAGCAGCGGGCACCGCGGGCAGCGCCAGCTGGGCAGGAGCGAGGGGCTGCCCTGCCCTCCTCGCCCCAGGCCTCCCGACAGACAGACTGCACGGGCGGCAGGAACGGTAAAAGAGCTGATGGCTGTGGAAGGATTCAGAGGTCAGGGGATGCCCAGCTTGGCCATGCAGATACAGCCCTGCTTTCGAAGAAGCCGAGGCCCTGTACATTGGCTCTACCTCTCCCTAGGGCTTGCAGCCACCCAGGTCCCACAGACTCCCCTGCATTTGAGGAGGATGAGGATTTTAGGTCTAGCAAAACCAGCCAGGAAAAGAGTTTAGAGCACACCCAAAACGCATCATGAGCCCACCTACAGCTGGTTGTCTGATGCAAGCACGGAGAAGGAACCTAACTCGTTCCAGGGAAGACACATGCTGCAGCCAAGGCTACAATGGCAGGTCCCTCCTGTCCCGGAGGAGGGACGTGCCGCTGAGGGCCTGGCACACCTGTGTGCCGTCAGGCCCTGGCTGCGAGGTTCCCCGTTACGTGCTTTCTTCACTTTCACTGCTAATTGGCAGTTTTAGCCATTTTTGCATGTGGAGTGTGTTAACACAGGATAGGGCTATTATCAAATTAATTAGGAGCTCCCTCCAATTACTCCTGCTGTGCCTGCCGGGCTCTGCCCGCTCCCCCCGACGGGCGGATCGGCTCCCGCAGCCCCGCCGGCCGCAGCGGAGCCGCGGGCCCCTCACGGCGCTGCTCCCGCCCCGTCCCGCCGCCGCCAGGTCGGCTCCTGGGGCCGCCGAGCGCCCCGACCCAGCGAGCTCTGGAGCCGGGATGCTGCGCCCAGAGGTGAGGGCGGTGCCCCGAGCTCGGGGAGGGCTCCAGCCGGAGGGCGACGCTTCCCCCTGCACAGGTAAGCACGGGGTGGTCCGCGCCTGGCCCGGGTGGGCAGCGTGGCTGCGGGTGGATGCGAGAGGGCACGGCCGGGGGGAGAGTTTATCCCAGTTTATCCCAGTTTTTCCCAGCACCAGCCTCGTCTCCAGCGAGGGTGAAGCTGCAGTACCTGCGCCGGAAACAGCTGAGGCTCTCGGGCAGGGAACAGGGATTTATATAGTGGAACTTGCAACGTACAAAACTGCAAAAGCAGCTGAAGCCAACCAGCATGTGGACATTTGCTTAATTGAGAAATAAGCACATAGTTGTGGGTCAGTGACTATACAGCTGATTGGTTGAGGCTATTTTATTTTGGAATAATTTACAGTTGTTAAATGGATTTGGAAAAGCCTTAATAGTGGTTATTAAACTATTGACTTAGCCTGACGTGTTCAGTGTAGTAATCCGTGTTTGTGGCTGTGACGAGGCTGCTGGAGCTGGGAAAGGTGCTGGAGCGCTGTCAGCCCAGGCAGGGAGCTGCGCGGACAGCAGCAAAGCTCTTCAGATTTTATCTGGGTCAGAAGCAATGCTCTGCCTCCCCATAGTTACAAATTCACTATGTGCATCTCCATCATCATCTATTGAAACTAATTTAATGTCAAAAAACCCTCCTGTACAAAGAGTGACTTTTTTGCACCTGTGCAGAATCAGACTCGTTTTAAACTGTTTGTGCAATGAATAACTTCAAGTGCAGCACTTGTCGAGTGTGCCCTTCTGGCCAGCAGTTCAAACTGTTCACATTCATTTATACCACGGTGCAGGATACATTTGCTAAGGACTACAGAGCACATATTCTGCAATGTGTGGAAGAAATCCCTCCAAATGAACTAAATATCTCTCTTACTCATCATGTCTCCTGTCCACAGGTGATTTACAGAGCAATTCTTATTTTCTTTTTATTGTTTTCTTTTGTACAATGGTTTGAAAGGCAGTGGACAGATACTTAAAAGACAATTCCCCTCTTTTTGCTCTCTTTAACCCCTAAAACGTGCACAGTACTAAATGCTGGTTTTGCCTGAAACACGGTTCTGTGGGCTGGCAGCTGTGTGTTAGTGTGGAGGCTTTGCTAGAAGGAATGGAGCTCTTGAATATTTTACAAAAAGATTTTTTTTTCTCCAAATTGTCAGTTGATGACCAAACTCCAGTAGACGTCAGCCAGGAAGAAGGAATGCTAAGTAGTCAGAATAAAAACAGAAAAAAAAAAGTTTCCCCTCCAGATTTTGGCTCCCCTGTCTCAGATAATATTATTGTTTCATTAGTTGCCCAGTTAAGCCAGAATCCCTTCTAGGAGAGACAGGACCTACATTTCAAAAGGAAAACAAACAAACTATTCTGTAAAACCTCTCATCCCTGTTAGTTTTCAAAGAAAAATATAACTCAAGACTCTTTTAAAATATGATACAAGGGCAGGGGAGGTCAGAGGCTGTGAGGGCACCTTTGGAGGTCAGATCAGAGGACTGCTTTCTGCAGCTGATGGCTGCAATGTTTTTATTTACTCTCCATCCTCTTTTTAAATCTCCACTTTGGAAACACACCTTTGGTGTGAATAACTTGCTGGACTGAAAGGGAATGTTGAGGTTGCAGGGAAGAAGAAAAGCCCCACCTATTCAGCAGCAATTACAGAAGTGGTGTGAGGCCTGTTGCAAGGAGCCCTGATGTGGAGTGTGACCATCTCTACCCCGACCTGCAATGGGAAATTCCCTGCTGAGGCTCTCTGCCGGCCAGGACTCCTACACCAGCCTGGTTGCCTGGCACAATTGTTGATGTGCCAGAGATCCTGTTATTGCTTTTCCAACCATTTCACAGGCCCATGGTCAGATAAAAAGGCTCCTCTTCTGGCAGCATTCCGAAGTTTTTTGTGTGCTTAGCAATGCAAACCCAGGTGACAGTGGTGAAAAAAATTAAGCAGGTCCCTGTCTGGCCATTGCACTCAAGCAGCTGCAACTTGATATGTCCTGGTGATGCAGGAGTTCACTTGCAATGTGCAGCCAGGTGAGAGCTGTTTTGTTTTACTAATTATTTGAAAATTTTATTTACTAATTATTTTTTAAACATATCTGGACATATTTTCTTCCTCTTGTCTTTTTAACAATGGTCACTCATATTTCTACTTTAGAAAGACCATGTTCTCATTTCAATTATTCTACAATTGTTTTCTAGTCTTAGAGTTGAGAGGTATTCCTGTATTAAATATATAATTCATGAGTACACTCAATGGATATTCATGCAGTATTTCAAATGAGAGTTGCTACTTTTCCCACATACTAAGTTATCCAATAGGACAGAACAACATGAGAATTTTCTATCACGGAATGAAAAGCACACAAAAATCTGGAGGCTCCACGTATTTCAAAACCATGTAATGTCACTGTATTTACCTCCAAATACTCTGTGAAGTATCCCGTGTGAGGGCACTAACCTAAATAGTTTACGTAAGACTGTAGAAATTCAATTCCAGAAATGAACCTTCGTATCTCTAGGAACAGCTGGAGAGGCTCAGGTCTACTCATCCTGCTCAGAATGGACACGAGGAATTTGGATTAGATGCAGATGGAGTGGGGATTTTGTTAATGACAGAAAGAGAGGCAAACATGTTGAGGCATAACTGCCTGAACACAATCACAAAATATCTGTGTATGTATTTCTGACTTTAAATGATGAACACCATAAATATGCTATCATGCAAGAGGCAAAGCATATGTAAACCTAACAATATCCCATTACCTCTCCAGCAAAGAAGAATTTTCATCACTCATTCATATCCCATTGAATCAGCACAAAGATTCACTGCTGGCTGTTAATTATCCTCTACAAAGACCTGGTTATTGTGTTCAATTTTAGTAAAGGCACAGTTGTTATTGTAGCGTACACAGAGAGAATGGGACCTCAGGGAGCAGGGAGGAAAGAAATATGCTTGTGTAGAATTTTAACTAGGAGAGTTCTGTTGCACTGAAGGCATTCATAGGGCAGGATTTTGATATGTGCTTCAGGAAATTAAGCTTTTCCAAGACAAAAAACCTTGCTGTGACTCTCTGAATATGTGATACCACTCAGTATTTGAAAGACATCAGCCACTTAAAAATAGCTTGCTGTTACTTAAAAGAATTTCTAAGACTACTTTGACTGAAGGGTAGACAGGAGGAACTGGTCTGCTTTTCTCTGAAGTCTGTGACCCTCCAATCACATCAAGGAAGGTGTATGCAAGAGTTCACAAGGCCCATTCATCTCCCTGGGCTTTTGAGGGTCACTTGGAGGCCACCACCAAAGGCAGCAATCCACTTCCCCCACACCAGCAGGGTGGAGGAACTGGAGCCTTACACAGGAGCTTTCTTGGCAGGACCCTGTGTCACAGCAGGAGAGCACCAGCTGGAACCACACTTGGGCTGATGCCTTACTGGGGCCACCAGGATTTGCTGGAATTCAGGAAAAGAAGAGCGGGGGACAATGGCAAGCCATGTATTTTGTGCACTGAACTGTTGCAAACACTGCAGTTGCTTGGCACTTCCAAGGGTTCAGGAAAGATCAGCTGAAGGAGTTATTTTAGAGGATGGGTTCTTTCCCCCATGCCTTCCACTCTCTGGATGTCAGGCAGGAGGAGGCAAAGCCTTGAAACACTTGGGTTGCTGAGGTCACTGCTGTTGGTATGAAGCAGGTAGGTGGCTCTAGGCTCACGTGGGAGGACTAGCCTTGCTCAGAGGCAGCACAGCAGCTGCAGTGAAGTCATCCCCATTCCCTATTTCTCATTTCTACTCAATGCCTCTCTTCTGCTTGGTTGTGCAGGGATTAAGTACAGAGTTCACAGAGTGGCTGTTTGTTCCAAGTATGCAGGTTGAAAGGACAAGAAAAAGCACATAGCTTAGGGTGGAAATACTGAAAAAAATAAGAAAACAAACAAAGCTGAAGGAGGACAATTAAAATTTCTATGAATACCAAGAATAGCTAGGGATGAAGGGAACACAAAGAAGATACTGGGTCAGGAAAGTGAAGCAAGAACTTTGGGGTGGGATATAAGAAGCCACATGACAGGATGATCACTGCTGGTCACTGAGACACTGGTGATGGCACAGCCCTGTTGAGGTGCCTGTCCCTGCCACGCCACTTGGATATGACTCTGGTAGTCCTGCTTGACTAGACTCCAGCAGACTGGGACAATTTCTTTTTCAGTCCCTTGTGGTTAATCCATGATAGCAGCTAAGAAATCAGCACCAAAAGGCAGAGTTCTTAGGAGATACCTGGATCCTTGCCTTGCATTGCAAAGGAAAGGCCTGTGTAGGCTACTCCCAGAATCCCACACTTGGGCTGATTCTAACAATGAAATAAATTGATTATACCTTCTGCCCATCTGTCAGCACTGTGTATAGCATTAAATCTGTCTAGCTTGGAGCAGCTACTTTTCTTTGCACCACTGTAATGGGAAGTTCAGTACTGGTTCATGCTTAGAAACTTCCCACTCAGAGCAGCTAGAAACTGTTCATTAATGAAGTGTGGTGGTTGTTTCCTTTGCTTCTTTTAAGGTCTTTGAGAGAGAGGTGGGAGATGCCCACAGCCATATGGCCAACAAGAGCTGTGGAGTGTCTCTCCTGTGATGAGATCTGATATTTAAACCTGATGTTTGCTGCTCAAATGTTGTCTGTGAACAAGCAGGGTTCCAATGCATTTCTACTATTCATAGCTTGGGAAATGTTGCAAGACCATTTTTGTCTGTATATCTACTTGTCCCCAGAATTATTTTTCCATTTTGGCATACCCCTGGTTTAGAAGGGAAGACTGTAAATATTTTTTGGGGTTTAACAGTGTTACTACAAAGTGTGTAGTGTTCTAATAGCTGCTTGTAAAGTTCCTGTTTATTTAGGAGAGACTTGTATCACATCTGTATAATTTTTAATGTTTAATATCCAAACATCTTGAGAGGATTTGAAAGATTTTTTTTTTCTTATTGCTTTTCAGTGAGGAGTCAGAAAATAGTTTTGATGCCCCTTCTGCCTCTGATTTTCTTGGCCCCCAGCTGTTGTCCTGCAGCTGGAACAGATGCACACTGTGCCTCCCAACATCTCACTGGCAGCACGAGGGGAAAATAGCCCTCAGCAAAATTCTATGAGAGACATGCTGTGCTCCATGTGTAAAGCTGGTGGATCAAAGATACCCCCCTGCAGGAACAGAAAGAAAGCCCCACATACTCCTAGCTTGTAAGACTTGCCTTTACTAGATTTACCTTCTAGGAATGCAAAGTCAGTGTGGAAGAATGCTGGGTCTTCTTCTTTCCTCAGTGTTTGGACTGTTTTTATCAGCCTTATAATAAAAGCATACCAAAATTAATGTGCAAAATGTTGCAAGAGAAACAATCATTTGGCCAGCATCTAAGGGATGTGTTTGTCCTCATGTCCCAGAAGTTCAAGTGTGATCAAGTTCAGGTGCTCAGGTGGAGCAACAGAGCAGGCAGATGTTTTGTGCTCTGACCTGAGGAGTGGGGACAGTTTGCTTTCCTTCCTCCCCTCCCTGCTTTTGCCTCTGTTCAGCCAAGCAGTCTGACCACCCACTGCTGCAGCCTTTCAGTGCTATTTTGCATCAGATGCACACAACCCAAAGCATTTCTAGTATATAAATTGCATCTCCTTGTTATGACTATCCTAATCTCTTTCCAAAAGTGCTAATTCCAGTAAATGGCTGTCATTTTCTTATGACTCAATTCACACCATGGTTAAGCATTCCACAATAAAGGATGGGGACATTTGCTTGTGTGCAGTTTAATACTGCCTTACACAGGGTTAGTCTTCATGCAAAAGGTAAAGAAACACCAAGGTAAATGTTGACTGAAAGTCTGAAAGCTGTTGGAGATGAGCTAGGATCTCCAAATGTTCACGAAAATGTGTATCAAAAATCCAGAATACTTTATTAGCGTGGTATTTGTGATCTTGCTTTTCACACCTTGTGTTGCAGTAGCAGAGGGAATTCCCTCCAAGTCTGTTTCCTGGTGGATGCTGTGCCTTAATGGCATTCAGGGCAGCACTGTTGGGAAGGAGCAAATGAGCTCAGCTTGGACCACCAGCTTTGAGGGGTTTGGACCCCCATAGCAAGGCCTGGATCAGCCAAAACACCCGTCAAGGACACACCTGAAGAGAGAGAAGTCTAAGCAGTGCTGGGCCACAAGGTAGGTGACTGCAACTTTGGATTAGTTTGTGCTACATAACAGAGCTCATTTGGGACTTCAGCATGGAAGCTGAAGGAGGATGGGTCCTGGAGGAGATAAAGAAAACTGCCCCACCTGGTTTTAACAGCTGGCTCATTAACAGAGGCTATCCCCCCTCCTGGAGTTATGAGGGATGGGTCATGGAAGAGATAAAGAACACTGCTCCAGCTGGTTTTAACTGATGGTGATAGAATACATTATTCTGGTTGCATCTTGCACTGCAGCCCAAGACACAGGGCAAGCAAAGGGAAGGTCTGTATGGCCACCAGGTCAGCCTGCGGGGGCATTTTGATTTAATCACATCTCATATATGGCCAGGGGTATCATTGTATTTTTCAGCTTTGCTTTTTCCAACAGTTTTAGATACCTCATGTGGGGAAAGTAGTATCTTTTAAAGAATACATTCTATATTTGGTAGAGAGTGATTTGAGGCATGAATGTGTCTGAAGGAGAAAGGCTTTTCAAGCAGCATGCTGCTGGCTCAAAGGATCCCACAAATTCTGCTAGGCCCTGCCACTGAGTCGTGCTGCCCTCTCACCAGCCTGAGCCTTGAGGAATCAATTTGGGATCTGCTTGAGACTCTGCATGATATTCTTCAATGGTCTCTTTCTACTCTGAAAGAAAAATACAGGGAAAAGTCAGAGAGAATTAACAACTTGGATGGGCAGGTGGCAAGGCTCAAAAACCATACAGAGATGACTGAGAGAGGAGCACTGTCCCACAAGGAAGCAGCTACTGATATTGCACAGGTGGTGGGCTTGGAAGAATTATTTTTGGGTTTTTATTAAGTACAGCACAACCTTAAATAAAAAGATGGAAAACCAGATCTCATTTGTCCTCAACCAGTATACTGGCAGTAGAATTACTTGACAGAATGTTGGGAATGGCCTCTATTAACATCCATGCTGAAAATCCCAAGGTGGCTCTAATGCCATGGGGCTGTAAAGAGACATTCCTCCCACACAAGCCTGTGCAAAATGGTCCAAAGCAGAGAGCATGGGCCAGGCAGCAGCAGGATCTATGGGGGCTTTGCAGGATTTTAGGCTCAGACTTCGAGGCACTCAAGAGGACACTGAGATGCTGCTAAATTCAGAGCCTCTCTCACCATTAGTGCCTCAAGTTGTTCTCCTTCTGCGTGACTACAGGTGCATGGCAGAGGCAGAACCTGGGCTGGTCGAGCTTGGGAGCTGTGTCTGCAGCTGATCTGCTGCTTCCAGGAACGCCAACCGATGCTGAGTGGCAGCGCTCTGCAAATTGTGAAGGTATGTGGAAAATTCTACAAGAGGAAGGAAAATGTTTTCAAAGAACAGAATGGAGCACTAGTTAAATTAGATTATTATTCAGAAGAGAGGACAAGGAAGAATGTTGATCCATTCTTCCTCTTTGAGGTAAAGAGATGGTGAAATGGAGGATGGACTGGGATTAAAAAATGGGAATTTATTTCTTGGTTCTGCCACGAGACTTCACATGTAATCTCTGGCAAGGCTCTTGATGCTCTTGTACATCTCACTCATGTCTCTGAAATGGGGATAATCTCTTCCATGATCAAAAAAGATTTTATGAGGAGAACATCCTCAATGGTTTGAGTCCTCAGGTGGGGAGGCAGAGTGGTATCAGAGGGAGTTCTCTGATTTCTTTCTATTAAGGGCAACGCTGAGTTAGATAAGAAGAAACAAGCCAGGATTTCAAACGGTTTTGAACAGTGTTGGTATCCCACAAAGAGCAAATGTTTTTATTGTGAGATAAGGATATTTTGTTTCTCATGGTGTAA
The DNA here is from genome assembly GCA_013397295.1 of Polioptila caerulea. Classification (NCBI taxonomy): domain Eukaryota; kingdom Metazoa; phylum Chordata; class Aves; order Passeriformes; family Certhiidae; genus Polioptila; species Polioptila caerulea. The sequence continues at coordinate 657,670 of VYXF01008145.1, read as the reverse complement.
ACACAAAATATCAGTCTTTGTAGATTAACTGCAGCAATGAAAATACTTCACATACTCACTAGGTGGGAGTTCTCAGACTTGGTTAATACATCCTAAATGATATGGTACAGGCTGGAATGGGGAGTTGAATTAAACACAAGATACTTGGCAGGGTGAGACTTTTTCACTTAGGATAAAGCCAGTTCTGTTCTGTGAAGCCTCTGCCTATAACCTTCATACTGATGCCCACATAGCAAATTGGACAAACCAATGAGGGAATGGGAGGAAGGACCATCAACTCACTGTTATCTTGTTTGCCACTGATTTTTGATGAGAGTGGTTGCCTCTCTGCCCCTGTGGGAAATCCTTAATGTACTTTAATTCCTATTGATTTCTATTTGACAAAAGTGATCTCTAACTCCCAGTTTAAAGAAGTCAAAATTTGAGGTCCTTTATTCTGACTTTGACCAGTTTTTCCTCTTCCCATGGAAAGCCTGGGGGCAGAGTTTCAAAGTTTCACAGATAATTTGTAAATTTGTAAACTTTACAAAGTTTCACAGATAATTTGTAAACCCCTAAAACTGTTGTGGTTTTTTGGTTTTGTTTTCCTATGGCCTTTAGAAACCTGCTTCCCAGCCTGCCTCCTCCATTGCCTGAAAATCACGGTAATAAGGAAATGCTTGCTGACTTCCAAATGTGAATTACAACAGAACTGTGAGGGTCTGGGTCCCAGAATCCCAGAAATCAAGCTTGTGTTTCGCTTTGAGTTTCTGCAGGGTCCTACTGCTCTGGGGCCTTGACTCTTTAGGGAACTCTAAATAAGAAGGCAGCGCTCTCTCTCTCTCTCTCTGGACTAGAAATAACTTGCAGATTTAATTGGCTTGTTTTGTTATTGATATTTATGCTGAATTGTCCTACTACAGAAATTGTGTAATGCATCCAGGAAATAAAATGGCTCCAATGACTAACTTGAGCATCACATAAAAAAAATCAATGAGTACTGCCAACTTTCTAAGGTTTTATGGTACTGATCCCTTAGACTGTTAAAATCAGAGTCAACTTGTTAAATATTTACTTATTTAACAAACATGCTGTTTTAACTTCCTTCCTATACCCTTAAGTAATGAATGACAAAGCACAAAAAGGCTACTCACCTAGTTTATTTTAAATTTGGAAAAACAGGGACTGGCAGGTATAATATACTGAATCAAATGGGTATTTATATTCCCATAAAACTGCAAAATGTAGCTAGTTTAGATGACTGTAAGAGTTTAGAGTAGTTAAGAGTTTAGAAGACTTTATTGCTCCAAGCCTTGGAGATTCTTATTGCCTTGCTAGGTCATTATTATTCTCTTAGCAACAAAAGATTAAAAAAAAAAGTTCATAAAAAATGCCAGGATAAGATCACAAACATGTAGCAGCAAGAATAACAATACTACACACACCCCTTTGTCACTCAGTGACAAGAATGGACATTTCTGTTTTACTGGAGTTAAACTTTTCGGGAAGAAGAGGGGAATAGCAGGATTTGGCTGTTGAATCCTTTCATTATCTTTCCTTGGTATGGGGTGTGAAGGACAGTGAATCAGAGCACTGCTAGATATGGCCACAGGCACCCAAGGCAGCCTAGGTGCATTGATTGCTTCAGCACCTACAAGCAAGATCACTGAGCTTGAGAGACAAGTTTCCATGTTACACAACATGAAGAAGTTCCTGGATTGTATTTTTAGAGATGTAAGCATGCTTAGCAAAGGAGGGTCTGAGGTATAGAGTGCAGAAGAGAGGGCTAGATGAAAGCTGAGTTACTGGGACAAGAACGTAAAAAGTCAGGCAGTAAAAATCCAGAAGGGATTGTGAATGTTGGAGTGCCAGTTTGTCCTTCGATGTGTTACTGACAGGGGATGAACACACAACCTTGGGCTGAAGTAAACAAACCTTGTCAAACACGCCCAAGCCATGAAAAGGGAGAAATGTGACTGAGACAAGCACTAGAGCAAGTGGTTTCTGGAAGATTGTGTGTCCCTTGATACACGGTGCAGCACTGGGCTTGGACTCCTCTCATGGTCAGCCTCCTTTAGCATCCAGTGAGGTGCCAGAGGGGTGTGACACTCGCAGGAGTGTCTGGCAGCCCAGCAGAGCTGGGGGCCCTGCACTGCACTGAGAAGGGTGAGCAGTGCCAAGAACCCTGATTTAACTTCCTTCAGCTGTGTCTTCTGCATGTATGGTAGAAAAACCAGGAACTTTAGAGGCCAAAGNTCCTTCAGCTGTGTCTTCTGCATGGATACCATACCTGTATGGTAGAAAAACCAGGAACATTAGAGGCCAAATNAGAGGGGTGTGACACTCGCAGGAGTGTCTGGCAGCCCAGCAGAGCTGGGAGCCCTGCACTGCACTGAGAAGGGTGAGCAGTGCCAAGAACCCTGATTTAACTTCCTTCAGCTGTGTCTTCTGCATGTATGGTAGAAAAACCAGGAACTTTAGAGGCCAAAGATGTGTGCCCCTCACCAAAATTTAAGAATGGTTAGACCCATGGACATCAGTGATGTGACAGATCAGAAAGTGGCACTGGTTAATAGCACTGGTTCCTGCTACCTTAAGATCCAACTCCAGGCTGTCAGGGCATGAAGTTTATCTCTAGTCTGCTGTGAGCTGGAAGATGTTTTCTCTTTGTCTAGTGTGCTGCACATAAAATTCTTGTGAGTATCTCTCAGGGTCTTTAAGAACAAAATCTGGTGCTTCCTTTCATGTTGGGTTTCAGCTCATCAGGTTTGAGAAATCTGCATGAAAAAACAAATCTTTTTTTCCCCCAAAGTCAAAGGGCAAAAAATGGAGTATCATTATCAAAGCTGGATCGTGATGGATTAGAAATCTAGCACAGACCAGTAGCTCTGTGAACTGCAGATCTGATGGGGCTTCATTTCCCTTGGGCAAATCTTGTTTGGATTCTCCTAGGTCTACATAGCTGGAAGCTGACTGCAGCTTTTCCTGTGGGTGGGTATTCATAACATCTTTCATCTCTGCAGCTTTCTTGGTGTTTAATAAGGGTTCAACTCAAACTTCAGTGGGTCTCCTTTTACTTAGCAGCTTGTTCTTACGAAACATATAGGAATTTTTCAGCCTTTTCTTGCTGTCAGATGTGGTTAAAATTGGCTACTGCTTGTTCGTGCTCCTTCTCTCTTGCACAATATGCAAGTATGTACACGCAAGCCTGTGTGCACACATGCGCACACACACGGATTTATTATACATATGAAGAGATAATGATCTCAACCCCATTTTAATTTCTGCAGGAATCCAGGCTAGGAAAAGAACTATTGCAATGCTATTTCTTTGGGAGAGGAAAAGGAGAATGAACTCATTTTTTTTTCTATGCAGTAGACAGATTATTCAATTACCACTTTGCTTAAACATAGTATGTGTTGCTGAAAATCTGGCACTGCTATTAAAAAGTCAAAGATGTAGTGGGCTCTGTGTCCTGGAACTGCATAGCCATGCTTGTGCACGGCACGCACGCTTTGCCTCCAGTGCCAGAGTGGTGCTGCTGAGACTGGAGGAATGCATGGGGAAGGGAGGCTTGCCACAACATCCCATCTCCATTATGTCTTTTGGACCTTTGCCACAGAAAAGAAGGAATTTTATCCTTCATTTGTAAGTAATTAAGATGATAGTGGAGTTTGAATTTTCCAACTTTGTGAAAACAAACTAATAGCAAAGATCCACTTCAATAACTCAGATACTAATTGACACAAGAGAGAGAAACAATACATTAAAAAATAATTAACTTTTGTTAATTAATTTTTAGGAATAGGAAGGACACCTGCAGCATGTGCAGATGTTTGCAAGTGTCATTAGACTGGGAAGGTTATGCAGTAATTTGGAAATTGAAACAGGTCAAAAGGACCAGGAATGATCTGCAGCATTGTTTGAGAAGTATGTGACTGCTAGTGAGCTGAAATAAAGGTGATGAAGATGTGCGTTTTTTAAGGATGTTTACTGAAGCCAGAGGTTAATTAGCAGTTTAAAAGGATCCACTGGTGTTTTATATGAGCATGTTAATTATCATTTTCAGCCTCAAATATGCCTCTTTCAGACTCAAGCTGAAACAGATTGATGATTCTTTTACAGAGGCATTTCTTAGATAAATTTTAATTAGTGACTTTCCTCCCTCCCCCCAGACAGTTTTCCCTCTGACCAGAACTGGAATTTCATCTCAGTTGGCTTTCTCTTTCTTGGTATTTGTGATGCAGTTCGAGTATTACCTGTGGTAAGGATGGTGAGAGAGAAGGGGAGCACATCTGTTACCAAGTCTTGCCCAAATTATAAATTTGGACTTAGCAGAAATGTATATACAGAAAAATTTGAAATAAACCATAGAACCTTCCACCTCCTTTTTCAAAGGTAGTGAGCAGAAAGGCAAAAACCTAATTTGTTCTGTTCCTCTTAAAGCTTTTGTCTACTCTAATAAAATGATGCTTCTAGGAAAGACCACAAAAGTTTTATATGCCACTGTGAACATGCCAGAACTCTCTTCAAAAACTGGGGTTTCTCACAGGGAGAGTGGGCCAGGCACCTTGGGGCCATTTAAGCCCCCAAACTGAGATGACACGGGCTGTGTGTAATCCCCTAGCATCAATTAAAACAAAATACTGAGAATCTGAGGTCAGGTTGTTCTTTGCATCAGACACCTCTCAGGGAAGGTTCTCATGTTACACATTCTCCTGTCCAGCTCTCTTCTGGAGGTTGCTACTCACAACTCCTTTTTCAAAGATCCTGTCAGGGATTTTTTTTCCCTAAGAAACAAAAAAAACCTCCCTCAGTAGAAGATATGTAAGAATTCAGAACTTACATACAGGTTTCCAGATGACCTTACAGGGACATTCATATCATCTCTCACTGTTCAGACCACACTGTGGCCTTCTGGCTGCTGGAACTGAGACTTGCCAGAGAAAGCACGGGATGTGGTTTGGACTACAGCCCCAGACTTCCTTCTCCTAGAGGGAGCCACGGAGTCTTGCTTGCTTTTGTTTTGGGAATGGGAATTCAGACTGAGATTCATAAAAGTAAGTCATTTCATCCCTTCAGAAGTGCTTCCTTTCAGAATTTTTAATCCTGCTATTATTATGTTTTAAATTTTTCAGCAAACATATGTGCACACATATCATTTGCTAGTCTCTTTCATTTCACTGGCCTACTTTTCCATCAGTACTATTAAAAATAAAATGCCAAATTTTGAGAAAGAATTACACTACAAGAAATACATAAGATTTTTTTCCATTCAAGTGACTTTATCTATATATCTATTTAATTACTTCTCTTCCAATTTTGTGATGGGTTACGAAGGAAGATCCTGAGATGTTTTATTACTGATTCTGTAAGTCACAGTTATGTGGCCTCTTCCTTTGAACAATTTTTTCAAACCTTATCTAATGGATCTACAATTTTTTCCCCAATTATCTCTATGATTAGATTTTATCTGTTGTGATGACCTTGAAGGGCAGGAATTAAGCATAAACAAACAGGATAATGATGGGGCCCAAAGACCATGTAACTTTTAGGAAGCTTGAAAAAAGACATCTACTTCTCATTTAAGAGAGGTGAAATCAAAGAATGATTAACTTGCTAAATGGCAAGTTTTCAGCTATGTACTGATCTGCTTTTTCCTGTTGCCTCTTCCCAGATGGGAGGGATATTAGATTACTTTGTTTCATTTTTAGAAGAAAGAAATATTGTTAATGAAAAATATCCTTACTTAGATGGACTGTGCTGCCAGTTGAATAAAAACCACACACATTTTACAAGGATGATTTAACTAATATACTCTTTATTTATTTCTTTACACAACTAAAACCAAGATAATGAAATTAATGAGAAAAAAACACCCCTTGGACAAATGATACCAAACTTTGTTCCTTATTGTAGTCACATATATAAACACAAGAAAGTTTTCTCTAATGTTATAAAGAACAGAACCTATTTACTGGTCAAGTACTAGATGTCTCCAGTGAATTTGAAAATTTGCAAATATACAAAAATATATCACCTGTGAGAGTTACAGTTGTAACAAACAAGGAAGAATTTCTGATTAAAAAGGAACATGATTTATTTTGTCCCAATTGCTCCAAAAAATTCCTAAATACAATGACTAGGTTGAAAGCAATGTTCCAGGCGTCTGTCCTCACGTATTGGTGCATGTGGAGCTTGGACAGACTTTCTGTTGGCCCCATTCCTTGAACATCAGTCATCTGTGTTGGTGAAGAGTCACAGCCTTTAGATCTGTGCACTGGGTTGTTAGGCTACTTATTCACAGGTTCTTCCTCTTACCAGGCAGCATGTTTCAGACCTCCAGTGAAGGGCATGAAGAGCTTGGAGCTGGCATGTTCCAGCTGTGCCTGACCCTGAGTTTGCCAGGCCTGCCTTTATCCCATCAACAGCTTCTACTGGATGAAAGCAGACCAGTGGAATCAAATGTTTCCCCTGCTAACAGCTGGATGCAGGTACCACAGATTTCCCTTTGACCTTTCTCTAATGGAGTTGTGTCAAGCAGAGAACAGTATTTTTAGAATTGCTTCTCCATTTAAAACAGAAAAAAATGTTCTTCTAAAATCTGATTTTGCTAAGTATTACTTGTCTTTCATATGTTTACACTTGCATACCATCACACTGATGCAGCAGACTACACCAATGCCTTGATATTTCACATGCTCTCAGGTACCATTTGTGCTCCTCTAAAGGCCTGAAATCCTGGGCAAGACACTTAAAACATAGCCAAAAGCAGCTGCGCTGTCCAGCAAGTCTGACACCCTGAATTAATCTGCTTGCAGATGCTGAAGGGAGTCTCAGCTCTCATCACCTATTCCCACCCATGGAGCTCTGTTGTTCCCGGTGTCTAGTTTGCCTCAATTTAGCTTGCAATATCAGAAGCATACTTTTGCATTCTTTTACTTCTTTATTTTCTTATGGTGATGTCCATGAGCTGTTAGGTTGGCTCAGCTTCTGGGTAGACCACACCTACTGCTAAAGTCGGCTTCCCCCCAGCAAAATTTGCATTCTTGTAGCCAGAACAGGGAGGTGCTTTCTGGAGGATGATGACACAATGCTAGACAAGACTTTTCTCTAACCACTGCTGATTTTATACCAGGCAAGGGCTCATTTCTCTATTTGATGAACTCGAGTCATGCAACTATCTCAACTACTACGTGCTGACTCACGAAACCTCACAGGTCAGCTTCCTGTCAGTCCTGCCTGTGACCCTATGTAAAGATGACCCAATATTTTTAAGCAAATGGACCTATATGGAATGTAGAAATTAAGAATCCAGTATCCAGGACCGGTAGCTACACTCTTGTTCTTGTCTGCTAAGACAAATCACAAAAACATGCTGAAATCCAGAATGAAGTTGAATTCCATGAAGTCTGATCCAAAACCTTGTCAATATCTTGTGTTTTGTAGTATCATGTAAATGTTTAGCACTTACAAAACATATGGCTTTCCAGATTCTACTGAAATTTAAATCAGATTATTAAAACAGAAGAAGGTATCTCAAATTCAAAAAGATACTTCTCTTGAATGGTTAGGTTTTTTTTGTGTTCTAGTTATTTTCTGAGGTATGAGATTTACAGATTATCCTGCTTGTTGTCCCTCCAGTAAAGGATACATTTTAAGGTAGATTTTTCAATGGAATCCCTACTGATTCTTCACAGGCAGTTCAGACCCAGCCTTCCAAACTAGTGACCTGAGACTGAGTTTTCCTGGTCTAACATTCTGTCACAGCACAATGCATTCCTGTCCGTCTTGTCCAGTTGCATTCTAGGCTTCAGCATGGCAAAACCACCACTGGACAGAGGAATGGAGTACCACAGGTGTGAAAACTGAACTGGACCACAGACCAACAAGCCTTCAATAATATATTCCTTTAAAGAAAGGCAGGGCTGCCCAGAGCAGGGACCACTAAAGACAGGAATAACATGTCATAGCTCAGAAGTTTCAAAGGACTACAGAGACAGAAAAGCTATTTCCAAGTATAGCAGACACTGTGCTGTATGGAAGTTAAGTGAACTTCCTTCTGAATTTGCATGGAACTGACACTGAGCTCCAAGACCTAAACCAATGAGATATGAGATGTAAGTTACAGTGGACAAATACAGCATGGACCTTACAATTGAAATACAGGGTAGGTATTAAATTTTAGCATTCTTTCCAAGTGCATCTCGTTTCCTCAGTCAAAACCTTTTCTCAAGTGTCATCAGAAGCTGGTAGACATTGTTTCCTCTTCCATATTATTTTGCTACTTATCCCAAAGGCTGCATTTCTGTTCTGAAACTGCTGCATTTTGGTATCTCGTAGAAGTATTATCATATATAGAGCAGTATTACTTTGTCTGTATCTACACAGCTCAAATTACACCACACCATTTTCAGCAAATTGATCAAGAATTCATCTCAGGATCTGCAGTTAACCAGGAACTGCCTAGAGGCAGGAGGCAAGGCTATTTAAGAATCAACTGGTCATGGTTAGTTTATTCAGATCACATACGGGTACAGCACATCTGGTGGGCAAGCTCAGGAAAGAGAAAACCACAGCTCCTCGAGTTGTGCATGGAGCTCAGTCCCTGGGAACACTGCCCCAGAGATAACTCTGCAGGAAAACCAGCACCTCTGGGAACTCAGATGTCCAGTTCTGATATGGTATCTCCCTCAAGTATCCAGGATTTTTCTAAAGAATGTCTTAATACTAGTACGTTGATAAGCAAAAAACCCTACAAATAATGTCTTTTCTCAATTTCTTTTAAATTTTCTTTTCTTTGCGTGCATCCTTAATCTCTGCTGGGAAGTGGTAAACAGACACATGTGATTTCTTTTACCAGGCAGTTTCTACTTAACAGTTCTGAGTCTCTTTACACCTCTTTTTCATATGAGCATATATTTTTCTGCAACTTTCTTGTATTTTATCTTGATTTGCCTACTTTTTAAGTAGCCTGTGAATATTCTGGTTTAGTTCTTTATCTGAATTTAATATATCATAACAGTGTCCCCCCTAATTTTAGCTACTTGACCAGGCTTAACACTCTGCTGGTGTTAAGCCTGATTACATCTGAGTTTTATTGCACTGAAAAACTCTTACATATAAACTCAATCCCATCACTGGTATTTCAAACCTTTTTGTCTTAAAGCACTGCAGTTATGACCCAAACGTGCAATCAGATCCATGTAGGTAAGCTACTCTTTTGACAACATCCCCCTTCAAGTCAGACAGCTCTCAACATGCACCCACCCAGCTGTAGAAGAGCAACTTTCATATTCAGATTAAATCCAAGACAACATGATCTTCCTAAAGCAAAATGCCATTGACAGTATTTGGCAACACTCTGCTAAGCAGCAAGTGGCTATTTAGCTTGCCACTTTTTCAAGGGCCACTTTCTCAATATAATTTTCCCTGTCACAGCATCTTAGCAGGAATTATTTCCCTTATACATCAGTCTTTAAATGAACAACTTGGTTACTTAAAGTCTAAAGTAACCAGTAATAGTTCTGGTTCCAAGATGACAGACTCTCATACATTTCACTAGCAACTTCTGATATTGCCACACAAACTCCAAGTTCTATACCAGCTGTAGAAGTCTTTTTTTTTAAATACTGCAATAGTCAGGTAATTTTGCATTTTCATTTTTTTCCCTGAAATGTCCTTACGTATGTATACTCGTGCATTTTTTAAGGTTGTGTATATTAGCTTTCACCAGCTAAAAATAATTTCTGACACTGTTTAAAAAAACCCTGACTTTTGTTCCTAGTTACAACTTTTGCTTATTAAAATAAAAGATACAAATGGAAAAAAAACCTTCTTCTTTATGGCTGTGTTATTTACCTTGCCAACAACTGATTCTAAGTAGAATTACAAGAGACGACATAAACAAATACAGACATTTACCGAAGAGAAGGGTTTGATTGTTTGTGGTTTTTTGACTACTGTGGAAAAAATGAATTCTGACAAAAAGATTGGGGATTAATTTACAACTTACTACTAAGTCACCTGAAGGTTCTCTCAACATACCAGCAAAAGTAAACTGGTTAGAAATAAGACTACACATCACACTGTAAGGACAATTTTCCACTGACAGTGAAATACTGCAATCTTCATCCATCATAACTTCCTGATATTCAATTCACATTTTCTGAGTATGGTTTTTCCTGTTCTGTAATAGTTTCTAAGTTAAGCCTGGGCAGTTACTGCAAGGTCATAATACTGGGACTGATTAAAAAGCACTGTTTATTCTCTGCTCAGAGAGGCTGTTGAAAATCCTGACCGTACTTCTGGGTTTCCTAGTTACTAACTTTGCCACGAGTTTATCTCAGAGCCTGGGACTCCACATACTCAGCTCAACTGTGGCCATACGAGACTGTGCTCACTGTATCTCCTAGTCAATCCTCAGTTCTAATTACAACAAAGAGTGTAACAGGAAAGTGGGTTTGACTTTTTTTGCTTCATTCAGACTCCTTGGAACACCACACTGAGGGTTAACCATGAAAAAGTCATCCTTTGGGAGAATGTGCAAGCTAAAGGTCAAAATCAGTGCCTCAACTCACACACTGCTCTATGACCCTGCACAGGCACTCAGATGTGACAGAAGGCTAAGCCCAAATTGTTCCCCTTTACAGGAACCCTTCACAAGCTAAGTGGTGTTACAGAGAAACAGGCCCCACTAATAATCATTCCTGTATCATCATATACTTATGTAACATTTTAAACATATTTCCTGCCTTAGTTTAACAACCCGAGAGCTCCCAGTTTCCTTTGTGTTGTGTAACGAGACACAGACCAGCAAACTGACGTTGAGGGGAATCTTATTAATTCTCCTTAGCATGATGAAAACACAGCCTGCTGGCACAAATGCTCGATCCGTGCCAAGGCTCGGGTGCCCGGCTCAGGGCAGGTACTCCGGCTGGGAGGACGCGTTAAACCCCAACTCGCGGCCTTATCCTGGCCGGGTTCTGTTCTGCCTTATACACAGGGGAGGTTCTGGGATCCCCCCCGGCTCAGGCAGGTGCGAGCCCGCCACAGCGCTTATGCAACGGCGGGGCGG
>VYXF01008145.1:606380-644896 GCA_013397295.1 Polioptila caerulea | reverse complement strand
GCTCGGAGCCCGGGGAGGCTGGGAGGCATCTCACCTCCACCTGAGCGCGCCCCCGGTATCCGCGCCAGGCTGTCAGCCGGGAACCGCGCAGCCAGGCAGGAACACAAAATGAAGGCTGGCTGTAGGGAAGGATGCAGTGAAGTAAAATGGCTGTTTAGAAGCGAACGCAGCGGTGGAAAGCTGCTTCCTGTATCGCGCTGTTTTTCTAGGGAGAGTTATCATGCGGTTCCTCGTAGCATTTGCTGTCCTTATCTCTCATGCGCCGTCGCCTCTGAAAGGAGCCTTGATGACCTCGGGTCCTGGTGTGATGAGATGGCTCTTGCCATCTCATATTCTTGCTGAAGCTAGTTTAAGAATCCCTATAACAAAAGCCTAATGAAAACTCATGTTCTTTAATTGGTCTAGCTAAATCTCGTGTTGACAGATGCTCATAAAATTCAAAGAGATTATGCATTTCTAAATAAATGGTACCTAAAAATATGGATATGTTAAAAGAGAGTTCCAAAATATCTTCTAAAACGACATGATGTAATTTTTTGGCCTTAGCCCTTGGAAAATTGCACATATAACCTCTAATTTATTTTTTTTTTTTACAAAAACATCTTCAAAATTAGCAAAAAAATTATGCTTTTTTCTTCTTTTAAAGCAAGTCTTGTTTTTTAAACTTGCTGTACAACAGCCTTGTATGGTGTTAGGATTTTGTGAATAGGATGAAAAACTGCAAAGCATTGTACTGTGGATGAAGTGGCTTTGGCAAGTTTTTAACAAATGTCAAATTGTGATAGAAGTTTCTAAATACATGCTGAACTTTAAAATACTTTTCATCTGTACATTACAGCTTTACATGAAGGGAAGCTGAAGCAAAATAGCTGTCTGAGGTCATACAGCAGGTTGTAGACTAATGACAGAGCTTGAAAATGTATTAAGATTCTCACGCCTTTCAAGCATCCTTTCTGCCAAGGTGTTTTTAAAAATCTTTCTAGATGTTGTAAAATGCCTGATACCTCTAAGATTTGTTTCATAATACTGGATGCATACAGTGCTGAGGAGCATAAACATACTGAAAAACAAATCGTGTTTAAATGATTGTTTGCTTTCCTGTAGCCACCTCTGAGGTTGTTCTCGTTGTACAGCTGGAATTGTGCATCTTGGGGGTGGATTGATTGATTGATTAGGATGAGCAGTAGGTCTGGCAGGATGCTAGAATGCTGGTGCAGGACAAGTGGTTCCCAGCAGTTCAAAATGGACAATGTAGTTTTGATGTGGTACTTCTTTACTCCTATTAAATTAATATGTTATGTTAATGTACAAGAGGCTTTTCGGGGGAAGCAAATGCAATTCAAGAGAAGCCTAAATCTTAGATAAAAACTAAGTGAATGTAAGCTCACTCACTACTTTCCATACATGCAGATACATAAATTCTGTGAGTTAGGTTATAGCATTCTGGTAATTTTGACACTCCTACAACATAGTTCTTGAATGATTCAGATATTTTGGGTGGAAACTAAATATGAATTGAAAGAGATACCTTAGCTGAACTAGCCACTGGAGTTAATTAAGATGACCTTAATAAAGAGAGGGGAGGGACTAGAGGCCCTGAAATACATTCCTTGTGAAAAACAGAAGAACAAAAAGAGATTTAATGTGCTAAAGATTCTTTTTTTCTGGTCTCTTTTGTTTATCATATTGGAGGGTAGAAGAAGGAGGAAGAAGCTAAAAAGGCTTAAATTGTAGGTACCTCATAAGTCATATGGAAAAAGAAATCTCTATGTACAGGCAGACATAATTGTCTTCCTGCAGTTTGTGCTGCTCATCCCTTTCCCAGGAGTATAGCTCAATCAGTTTAAGACCTGTGCATGGGTGATGGTGCCTAATGTAGCAGTGGGAGGGCAGCTCTCTCCTGTTGTATTCTATACCTGGACTGCAGTTCTGACTGCTGAACGTCTGGTAGAACTCTCAATCCACACAAATGGGTAGTAGAAGTCAAACTAGGTATTTCCTCTTAGAAGTGCTTGAAGAGCCTGCAGGTAAAGCGATAGCAGTGCTGTTGTTTCGGGGTTGTTTTGTTACTGTCTTACTGGCATTTGCTTGGTAGAAACTGGCAGGGCTGGAGCCAGCATGCTGGGCTAGCATACTGCTTTCCTGGCTGAAATGCTATGCTGCAGCTGCTCCCCAAGAGACCAGCAGTATGATTTAAAAGCAACAGCAAAATTCCCGCAGGAACACAGGGAATATTGCGTGTCTGGGATTTGGAGAAGAGCTGGAGCAAATGTGATTGCTTTTGTAACGATCTAGTTGGCCCTGCTTTGAGCCCAGGGGTTGGACCAGGTGACCTTCAGAGGTCCTTTCCAGCTGAAATTATGCTGTGATTCTGTATCAGTGTCTGAGTCCAGGCCCACTGTTTGAATAGACATTGCTGTTACACCACTGAAAGGATTAGTGAGGAAGTAAAAAGACAATGAAAATGGCAGCTGCTTGTAATAAAAAGCAAATGAAGAAGGCAGTTGACTGAACAAAACTCTACCCTCTTCTCCTTTCCATCCTGTTGATGGCCTGGCAGGCTGTCTTTAGATAACAAGGTTTTCAGCTTGACTGATGATTCTGGTTGGAACTGTATTTCCTTTTGGATGAGAGGCACTAGCTGGCATTACTGCTGATCTTGTCTTTGTGCACTGATGAAGATTGCAGTCTTTAAGCTTTGACACGGATTTACTCTGCCCAATGATCAGCCGACACCAGTATGTTGCCTGATGGTGCTTCATATTAACGTAGATGGCCTTGAGTTTGTGGCTTGCTTGCCTGAGAATCTTTTCCTTGCTTGCCATGCTGCTACATCTGTGGTTAGTTCAAACATTTGCCATGGGAACTTTGCCTTGAATATTGCTGCCTGCTGGTTTGTGTGAGAGCCTTGCTGGGATGGTGCGTGCTACTGCCTGACCTAGAATGACAGCTCATGTTTTGGCCTCTCAGGATGTCTTTCTCTCTCTTGGGAGTTTAAAATCTGAGAAGTTTCAGTTTGGGTCTTGCTTTTTCACAATTTATCTTTGACTAGTAATTTTACTTCAAACTTTCATACTTAGGATTCTTTTTCATTTAGTTATAAATACTCTAGTTTAATTCCAGTTTAAACATCTGCAAAGATTTTAGCATTTGGTGAAGATGAGAAGCAAAGCAGAAGATGGTGAAGCTGTGCATGAGGGAGGAAACAAAAGAGCAGACAGATTTAGGTCAAACAGAGCCTTGATGGTCTGCTGTATGGTTGTAGCATGATCAGATGATTGTTTAGGAAGCTACAAAGCTGAGATGATAACCAGTTGTTTATGTTCTCTTACTTCATTGTAATGCAAAGCTGAAGGCTGAATTGGAACTCTGATTCTCCCAAGGGCCATTCTTTAGGTTGTGCTGGGTGGGACTGGCTAGGTGAGGATACGGTGCAAGACCGATGGGAGGGTGTGTGGGAGGTCTGCACGGCAGGTGAGTGGGGAAGAGTGGCAGGCTGGCTGTCAAAGAATGGGAGCTGTCAGAGATGACTGCCCCAGCTGAGGTGTGTAGCTGCATCTTGTGTCAAGTGGGCTGCACTGATTAGCTAGTCTTAAAAAAAAAAAAAAAAAGTTGCAAGGAATGATTTATATGTTTCATTTGTGTTTTTGCACCAGTGCTTCACAGAACTTAATGGAAGTCTGGAATTCTAGTTGGTTTATGCCTCAGTTTAAGGGGAAATAGGAATAGTGCTGACAGGGTGGAGAAAGAGGAAGGCATTTTAAATTTCATGTTTTCCACTAGGCAAAAATATACGTCAATGCCATGTGTCAGAGTTAACCATACTACTTGGTTTTCTGGCCTGTATGATCATTTTGAGGAAGTTCAGAATTATTCTGACATCCATTTTCGCTTTTGTGGGTGATAAGATAGCTTCCTCATGCTAGGTTACTGGATGTGAACAGATGCACCAGAACATGTTCAGCCTCAGTAGAAGAGTCTGCCTGGAATTGTCTTGCTTCTCTCTGTTCTCTACTTTTGCAAAACAAACAAGTTTCACTAGAATGTGATAGCTAACAGTATATTTGTTCTGCTGCTGTCCAGAAGCTCGCCTTTTAAAATGTTCTTTGGTTTTTGTATTCCAGTTATGTCTTTCTAATGCTGGATCAGAACCAAGTGTTGAAGTTCTTTTAGAAGAAGGTGCTTTAGAGTTGTTCTTAAAAAATTTTGTTTATTTCTCCTAATAGTTTTGGAGAAAGTAAGAAAAAGTATGGTTTAAACCATTTCCATTTTTAAAAACAGCATAGACAAAAAAGTTCTCTAATATTAACCATTAGTAAGAAGTCTAAGATTTCATAGAAAGGAGGCTGGTAAGGATGTCCGGAGAATGTCTGGTCTGCCCCTCCTTGCTCAGAGTAGAGTCAGTGAGAGGAAATTGTTCAGGGCTGTGTCCAGTGGGTTTGAATACCTCCAAGGATGGAGACTCCACTGTCTGTCTGGGCAGTGTGTTCCAGTGTTTGATAACCCCTATGATATAAAAAAAGAGGCTTTTTCTTATGTTACGGGGGACAGAGTCAAAAGCCTGACTAATGTAGTGATAAATAGTATGCCTTGCCTAACCCCATCTACCAAGCTAGTCTTCTAGCCCAATGTCATTGGGCACTGTGAGGTTATTTATTTCAGCACTATTTCCCCTTCCTAAGTGTAGGCTGACTACTTCTGAGCACTACTTTCCTCCCCCCCCCCCCCCCCCAAGGTTATTTGAAGGTTACTTTTTTCAAGGTTATTTGCTCCATTGCTTTCCCAAAGATCAAGTTGAAACTGACTGATCCCAAAGTCTCTTTCTTGTTCTCTTGATGATTTGATAGACCCTTCAGCACCTGAGTTGAAAGCAGGAAGAAAACAAATAATTTCACAGAATGCTAGTTTGGCATGTAGTTATATTGAGATTCATGTACATATATAGATTTAATAGTTAATAAACAAAAGAAGTTACCTGTGATCTAGTTAAAAATGTCTCCTTGTTGCCATGTCTTGTTCCTTAGTGCTTCAGCTTCCTTGTTTCTGCTAAGGTCAGGGATATTGTATTGTCTTAATTTGGACAAGTTCTGAACAGCTGATTGATAACAAACTGTTGAAGTTTTGACTTCAGTTCTCCAATGTCAAGCAAAAAGGTGTAGAAAATCTTTAACTGAGACACAGTTAGATATATTTCACCAGATTGAAATTTCTTTTAAAATCAGATTTTATGCAGCCCCAGATAATACTTCTTTTCCTGAAACACTCAGTTTTTTCAAACATTTGATTTGGGCAAAATTGTTTCTCGAAATTGAGTGGCTTCATTGGCAGAGGGCTCAAACATGCAACAGAATTAATTTGCCTTAGAAACAGCTTTGTGTCAGCTGAACCACGGTGACTGATGTTGAACATGTTTTTAACCTATGGCAAATACAAGATAGAATGTATTAGCTCATACTTTAATGAAAGAGTTGAAGCAAGTGCATTTTATCTTGTATTTGTAATGACCTAAGAATGCACAGATAGTTTACTGTAGCTTGGTAAACACATGGTATTATTAAACCCATGCATTAGAACCCTAACTCTTTCATAAACCAACAATTTGGATGAGGCAGTGTCCAATCTTCTTCATTAGGGGTGTGATTTTTAAATGTTTAGGAGCTCGTGACCACCTCTGGTTGTTTGGCTGATGCTTTTGCTCCAGGACTAAATGGGGCAAAAGTGACTTTCTGAAAAATGCAGTAAAAAGCAATCTTTAAAAGGATAAATGCTTGGTAGATTTTAGTAGTAAAATACTGATGGCTAATAACATGTGCCCTTTTGACATGTTGAGATGCAGATCAGTACAGATACCAGTTCTTAAAGGGATGTTTCTCTGCTTTCCTCCTCTCCATTTAACTTTGGTGAAGTATATTTTATTTTTTTTATAAATCTATATATAGATTTTTTTTTATAAATCTATATATATACTGTAATTCAGTATGATTTAGATCACTTCTGAAAGATATTTTATCTTCTTTCTCTTATCTCCATTTGACTTAATGTCGCTGTAATTTTGTCTAAATATATTGAACAAGACAATTACTAGATTTTTATTTATCATGGCTCATGATTCTTCAGGGATGAGACTTTTCTCTCAGAGCCATCTCTTTATTTTACCCACTGGAAATTATACAAGGCCTGTTGAAGAATCAAAAGACAGGCTGAACAGTGGTTGTTGCTTTCACTCTTTGTTGGTACTTGACCTTTTTTCAGGTGGACATATCATTTGATTTTAATTCATCCTATGCCTTGTGTCAGCTACTCTCTTTGCTCTGTTCCTGTCTCTTTCTTGTTTCCTGATGCTGCTTCCAGTGAATCCCTGTTGCTTCCTGTTCTCTCCTCCTTGGCTGAGTAGTGCTGAACTTTACTCAGATCTTGGTCCCTTCCTCTTGAAACAGAGCCTTTGGATTGAAACAGTCCAGCCTTTTCTTAAAGGGGCAGCTGCCAAATAACTGCTGGCTGAGTATCAGTTGATAAGGAAACTGTTGCTTTGTCTCTACCCTCTAAATAATTTTCAGGGATGGCTGAGACAGCAAACAAACCAGTGTATTTTGAATGTAAAGCTCAGTAAGCAACTGGGCTGCAGATGTTGCTGCTCACTACAAAAGTGGTTAATTGCCTGAGGACGTAAAGAAAGGTTATTACTCTTTAGTTTGTAAGAAAAGAAGTCCAAGAAATGTCTTGTCTCAACAGACTTCGTGAAAGAGCAGTCAATCTTGTTATGACAGGCTGATGATGATGACCATTTGAGATTAGAGATCATTCTCAAATATTCTTTACCATACTTTTTTTTTCATGCGTTAATGCTAGTAATTCTAGTAATTTTGATAGCTGCTAGATAGCTTCTTGAAAGCCTCACCCCCTTTTTGCTCCTCCCTCCACATGATTCAGCTGGTGGTGTCTGATACAGCCAGCTGTAAGAGCAATATGAATAACAGGCATTTAATGTTCTATATGTGGCATAGCTTCATATCCTCATGCATGGCTGCCCTGAACTTCTCCCTGGACTGACAAGTGCATCCACTAACGGAGTGGCTTTATTGTGCTAAAATCATTGCAGAGCAGGGTTTGAGGGAAGATTTCACTAGATCGTGAAAATGTGAGATGTGTGCCCAGCATGAAAATGCCAATATGGAAATCAACATATGTTTTGGGAGAAGACTAAAGTAGGTCATTTCCATATCACGAAGGAGACAGGTTCCCTTTGAAGCATTTCTGTGGAGGATATTACATATGAGTAGACACAGACATGTTATTGCATATTAGATCGGTCCAGTTTGACCTGAGCTTTCAACATTTGCTTGTACATAGTTTTCAACCAATGAGAAATTATATCAGACTTGTATTGCTTTATATTACTTTTCTCTTTTGTTCTAACAGCTATCAGCACATTATATTATACATATATTTTATAATGACACACTTTAAACATATAACAGTCATATTTTTGCTTTTGGTATTTTCTGCCTGATGTTTAACTATTACTTTTATGGGTCTTTTGATATTTTATAAAACCTTCAGTTAATAGGTATTTATATGCTTGTGAATTGAGTAGTTATGAGCTTTCCTAGCAGTCTTTCAGCAACTGGTATCTATGTGTAAGCAATATTAAACACAAGTGTATAAAGCTAATGTGGTAGCAGAGGAAAATAGAACTTGTTGCCTTCTTCTAGGTAAGATATGTGATATGGAATATTATATGGTTTTTCTTCTAGTATCATAAGTTATGAGCTTGAAAGATTAAAAAATTTAAATATGTTTTTTAAACGAAAGGTTGGGCAGTATAAGAGGAAAAGAAAATAATAAAAGAGAATTATTATTCTCCTTTTTCTGTTTCTCTTCCTTGGAGCATTAAGGCCATAAAATTAGTTTTGTTCTGGTGATGCTGAATCTATTTGCTAATATACTACTTGAAAAATTATGAATCACACTTCTGAACCACAGAATATTTTGAGCTGGAAAGATCCCCAAGGGTCACTGAGTCCAGCTCTCAATAAAAGAGTCAGTGATCTGTGTCTTTGAGGGCTGAAGGCGGCTAGCTTTTTTTTTTTTTTTTTTTACAATAATTATTTTTACAGTTCTTGAGAAAAATTTAGAACCAGGATATGTGTTTCCTTATTGAAAATGAAGCTTGGTAAGTGCAGTAAAACTTCCAATAAGTACTCAGACTTAAATACAGTATTTTTCTTCTACATGTAACATTGTAGTGTTATGGGCTGGAATAGGATAAGAATGTGGAACTAGAGAAGTCCCGTCTAATGCTGTGGACTAAATTCACTCAGGTGCATACTGCAGGATTCCTTCAGACTGGCTAGGTCTCAGTGCTGTCTTAGGGAAGAACTAGATGTGTGCTGTATTTTGCATGTCCTGGTTTTGTTCTAAAGGAAGTCAGAATGCAACATCAGATGAAAGTTGTGATGTGTTCTGGTGACTTCCCTACCAGGAGTGATCACAGAATGAGTGCAGAAGGACAAACCAGAGCTTTTATTTCTGTGTCCTCTGGACTCTGCCAGAGAGACTAGATTTGTTTCACAGAGCTGAATTGGTTGTAAGACAAGTTAGTTACATATTGCTAATATTAAGTTATTCCATTGGTTTACTGCAGTATGGTAAAACAGATAAGGAAAAACGTCATATTTTTTAGATTGATGGCTACTTACTTACAATACCAAGCTGGTAGACTATGCAAATCTATGCTAAGTATTGCAGGATGTTAAATCTAATTCGTAATACTCTATTCTGAAAAAGCTTGCTTTGGTAAAGAAAGGTAAGTGCAATTTACTTTTTCTTTACTGATTAAGAAATAAATGCATAATAGGTTCTTTAAGCATATGGGATCTACTCTGAAACACTGGCCTTTTCCTATTGTTCCAACTTAATGAAGCTAGATTTCTTTTTCCCCTCCTAACTGGTATATATGACTAATCCAAATATAATTTCAGTGTAAAAGTTCTTAGTCTAGAACTTCCTTAGCAAGACTAACTCCTACAAGCTTACAAATACTAGGGCTTAGTGTTATGTGTAATAAGCTGAGGTTGTCCTATCTTTCCAACTGTGTGACTACATCACTTCTTAACATTCTCTGTCCTGCTGGGAGTCACAACGTGCACAAATACAAAGCAGAGTTGAAAGGCAGTGGAGCTCCAGGAGATACAGGCAACACTGGCTTCATGGTGATTCCTCCACTTCTGTGCAATAGGTGGCTGGCTGGGCGAGTGTTTCTGAGTCCCAGGGTAAGCTGGTGATGAGAACTCCAGCAGCCCCTGCCAGCTCCCTCCTTCCCACAGGCAGGGGTTTGGATTACCCAGCAGCCCTGGCACCAGAATAACCCTGCAGCTGGTCACCTGACATAGCCATGACATAGGAGCTGCATTTGACATGTTTGTGAGCAACGTGCGGCTCATGACCCACAGGCTGGCTACCCTGACTTAGGCATTCGATCGCTTATAAAATCTGTATTTCATAGTTTTGATCCAATTGCTGTTGGGCATACGAGCTGTACTGCATGTTTTCCAGTAGTGTATCAATATCTAGTGTTGAATTGCATGACTGGTCTAACACAGTCTGTACCACATTTGTTTTAATTTTTTGTTTTCTTTTTTCTTTTTATTCAGACAGGGGATTTGGCTTCTGTGCAATTAGCCGGAGCTCCAAACAGATGGGAGGTCTTGTCGGCAGCTCCTACCACTATAAAGGATGAAGCTGGTAATATAGTACAGATTCCAGGTGCTGCCACAGTAACTTCAAGTGGGCAGTATGTCCTTCCTATTCAGAGTTTGCAAAATCAACAAATCTTTTCTGTTGCACCAGGATCAGATTCGTCGAATGGTACAGTGTCTAACGTACAATACCAAGTAATACCCCAGATCCAGACAGCAGATGGTCAGCAGGTTCAACTTGGCTTTGCAGCCTCTTCTGATAATAGCAGTATAAATCAAGAAACTGGTCAAATTCAGATCATTCCTGGCTCAAATCAAACCATCATTGCCTCTGGAACATCTTCAGCTAATATTCAGAATATCTTATCTGGTCAGTCTGGTCAAGTCCAGGTTCAGGGAGTTGCAATCGGTGGTTCGTCTTACCCTGGCCAAGCACAAGTGGTTGCTAACGTCCCTCTTGGACTGCCAGGAAATATTACTTTTGTACCCATTAATAGTGTTGATCTAGATTCTCTGGGACTTGGCAGTGGTTCTCAAACCATGACAGCAGGCATTAATGCAGATGGGCACTTGATAAATACCGGACAGGCCATGGATAGTTCAGATACTTCTGAAAGGACTGGTGAGCAGGTTTCTCCGGAAATTACAGAAACTGCCACTGATAACGACTTATTTGTGCCAACGTCATCTTCATCGCAATTGCCCGTTACCATAGACAGTTCAAGTATATTGGAACAAAATGCAAATGACTTGACCACAACTAGCGGTCAAGTTCATGGTTCTGATCTTCAGGGAAATTACATCCAGACGTCAGTCTCTGATGACACACAGGCTCAGAACATTCAGGTCTCCACAGCACAGCCAATTGTACAACACATACAGCTACAAGAGTCGCAGCAGCCAACCAGTCAAGCCCAGATTGTACAAGGTATTGCGCAACAGACAATCCATGGTGTTCAAGCAAGTCAAAGTATATCTCAACAGGCTCTTCAAAATCTTCAACTGCAGCTGAATCCTGGAACTTTCTTAATTCAGGCACAAACAGTGACCCCTTCTGGGCAGATAACCTGGCAGACATTTCAAGTGCAAGGAGTTCAGAACTTGCAGAACTTGCAAATTCAGAATGCGCCTGGTCAACAAATAACTCTGACCCCTGTGCAGACTCTCACTCTTGGTCAAGTTGCAGCAGGTGGTGCGTTGACATCAACTCCAGTTAGTCTAAGCACTGCTCAATTGCCAAATCTACAGACAGTTACAGTAAACTCTATAGATTCTGCTGGTATTCAGCTGCATCAAGGAGAAAATGCTGGAAGTCCTGCAGGTATTTATTTTACTCTTTTGGCAAAAGATTGTTTTTTATTACTGCAAGTTGTTGGTTTAAATGGCAATAGTCAGAACATCGTCTTGCTATTAAAGCCTACATAAGACAGTGGGTTAAACATGGCGGTGATAGATTTTATTTGAAACTGCTATTCCATTAGAAACTGTAATTGTAGAACACAGTCCTACCTCACTCCTTTTAGCATGAGCTCATGTAACTCCCAAGTAGTCATATTAGTTAACAGCACTTCAGTGTTTGTGCTTAAAGGTCTTACCCTGGAGAAGATCTATATAGTAAATTGAAAAGGGGGAACTCTGGCTATCAGCTGCCACTCTTCTAAGGCATCAGTATCGTTAACATACCCATTATTCTTAGTCCTGAATAGGTGAAGTTTCTGTGGAAAATCCAAATATTTCTGTTTATGCAGTTGTTTCCCCTAAAAATTTTCAGACTCTCTAAGATGCTGTTATTTATCTATTCTTTTGTTAATTTCCTACTGATTTATTATCAGTGTTGCTGTGATGTAGGAAACTTGCGTAAGCAGCAGTGAAACAAGCATTCAAATATCAAAATGGAGGCTGTGCTTAAGAATATGTATGAATTTTCAGAACTGCTTACTTGCATTATGTTTTAAAGTACAGTCATTAATTATAAGTATCACAGTATTTTATCTTGGTGGAGAAGAAATATTATTTTCTTAAAATGGGTGTTTCTTAATGTGAGAAAAAATAAACATGCCTGTTTATTTTTGGTATGCCTGTTTATTTTTGGTAAATTTGATACAGTGCATTCCAAATTTCAGGGCATATCTACCTAAACAAAAAGAGATGATTGTGGTTCAGGAGCTATTGCTGTACCAGAAGCCATTTAAACAGAGTATTGGATTGTGCCCAGGCTGGTTATAAGGGGCAGAGTGAGCAGTAGAGGTCATTTGGGTGGGAACTGTTGCACAAAGTAGCTTGGAATCACTGTGTTATTATAATGATGTGATCCAGCCCTCTGGTTCATCAAGATACTGAAGCATGACTATTTGAGTAAAACATACATGGTTTGTATTGTATGTGTATTTTAACTTGTGAGAAGAATGCAATGTTAAGTGGAACATGCCTAGAAGACCTGCTGAGTTTTGTTTCAAAAGGCTACTGATTATAATACTTATATAGTTACTGATGCTGCTGTATTCTATGTCACTAGCTTTTTTTTCCCATTTGAAATCTAAAATTTGAATTGAAAATAATATGCTGGCATGTTTTTAATTAATTTTGTTTTGGAATTGACTTCAGTATTATGAACTTGCCATCAAGTAAAGTTATTCAGATCTAGATAAGCCTACTCTTCATTGGCTTGTAGGCAACAGCACCAAAGGGATGTGCTCTGCTCACAGCATTTGCTCTTCTGTCTGGTATTGATTCTTAAATTTTCTGTTTACAATGACCACAGGAAGTCTTGGTTTGTCTCCATCACACATTGTTACCTCTGGGGGTATAGACATCAGTAACAAAAAGCATATATTCTATGTACTCATGCAGCTAAACTCAGATGACTAAGACTTGGAAAAAGAGCCCTTTACTAATTATTATTAGCTCTCTGGCTAATACAAGGAGGATTATTTCTGAGATTTATATTTGGTATAAGATCTTATAGCTAATGGTATTACTTGTGGGGCAATGTAGCAGGAACTTGAGAAGAAGGATAGAAAGGAAAAGGAGAAAGAAAGCAAAAATACCCTGAACCAGCTAGGCACATGAGAAAGAAGTTGAGTCTGATCTGTGCTGTGTATAATTTTGTCCATTGGTTGTTCTCAAGAGTGTTTCAGTGGTGGTTTATAATAAAGTGCAAGGGAGTTCTATCAAGCATTCTTTAACTATATTCTCCTATAAGGAATTTCACATGGGAAGGCAAGAGACTAAATGGGATCTGTGAAATGTGATTAAATAGGCAGAAGTACTAGATGAATAGCAGAAACCGTCGCCTGAAGTGCATAGCTATAAACACCTGGTTAAATTAAAGAGAAGATGGAGATTTATAGTGATATTTTTCCTACTTGTCTAGGAATAATAAATGGATTGGAAGATATTAAAACTGCCTTTCTCTAAATTTGGGGAGAATGTAATTGGTCCTTCCTTTATGTTAGAAGAAACTCACTTTTCCACAGTAATGATTAACGTGACACTGCTTCTGACAGAATCAAGACTGAATTTTTTTGATTGACTTCAGTGTCTTTTCGATATACATCTAGGATTTTGTCTGAGATAATCTTTTTCAGAGGTATTCATCCCCTTCTTATTCATAACCCCTCACAAGCTTTCTTCAGATTGAAGAATAAATATGCAATTAGAAGCAGATTATGAAATTGTAGGGGTTTTTTTCAGTCAGAAATGTATTGTTGTTTTGCAAATAAGGAAAAACAGTTTAGTTTTAAACCAAAAGAAGGTAAGTGGAAGAGACAGCAGAACGAGAGAAGTTAAAGGGTGTGAAGCTACTTGTTTCCTTTTTTTTTTTTGCCAACTACCAACGAGCTTTGAAGCAGGGTAAGAAGGGTTTCCCTGTATTTTCTCCCCCCAAGCTGGATAATGCAGTCCTTTCATACCAAGTAGAGTCAGGCTGTGTTTTCTGTGTTCATTTAAGAAAATTTTTCTACCTGAGGCAAAAATAAAAAAAACATATTCCTAGTTTTGTGTCAAAACTGGCTGATAATTATCTGAAGTCCAAATAATGTACTTTGTTTTGTTAGCGGTGTAGCTGCGAAAAAAGTTAGGTTTTAGATTTTCATTGTTACAAACATTGTGTGAGAGGTGTTCTTCCAAGGCTCACTCCCCAGGTAGGCAGCAGAGGACATCTTGACTGTGCTTGTTCGCGTGTGAGAGGAAAAACTGTCTTTACCTAGGTCCAACATTTTGTTCACACAGTGGAAAGCCATTGAAACCCTAATACAAAGCTAATAGCTTTGTCCAGTAAATGTAGAGTTTTCTTTGAAAGATGTCCAGTAATTATGCTTCTACCAAAATGACCATTCTACTAGGCATACATATAGACCTACATTGCAGTGATTTTGTTCTGAAAAGTCTTGGCTGAGCTTTTTTTGTCTTAGGATGTTTATTAGAGCTCATATTCCTCATTTTGCTTAGTGTTGTGGTGACCAAGGGAAGGGAATTGGTTAGTCACAGCTGAAACTCTTCAGCATTGCTTTTCTAGCAAAAAGCTGTATCAAATAGTATCTATGTATTAAGCACTGGCAGAGAGATACCTTTCTCACCTGTGTTTTGGCTTCAGTCTTACGGTCTTGAGAGGAAATTAAACCTGAGAAAACTCTCTAGTAGTGTACTTCTTTTGTTGGCAGTTTGTAATAAAATACTGCATTGTGTATAACCAAAAGAGCCATTACATGCACAGTTCACATTACTCTTTAGTAATTTGCCTGGTCAAGAAGGGTGGAGTTTTTTATTAGCATGTTTATATAGATTTCTTCTTCAAACATTTCATATAGCATAGTGTTTATTTTGGAAAACTATCAGGAACTGAAATGTACTAACTTGGCCTTCATGTTTCTGATCCTGTAAGTTTTGTCAGCTTGGAAGAATTTTTAAGTTACTGAATTTTCCCCCTGCCCCTAAGCCATTGTCCAGCTGAAGGAAACTTAATGATGTTAATCAAATTCTAATTGTAATAGTGTCTCAGCTAATTTAATAATGTACTGAATCAGTTTGGGATTGGTTATTTCCTGGGGAAGAAATGGCAATTTTACCAGATCTTATATAGCTTGCATAGCTTGTTATAGGATACCAAATAATTTTTTTTTATATACTTCTTTTGACCGTTGCAGTAGCACCTGAAGACACTAGCAAATGACCTGAAAGAAAGTAGCATTGGCTTGAGAATGGACTTTGCTGCTTATCAACTCAGACACACTCAGCTGGAAGATACATTTACTTAAATAGAAAAAAACCCTGCCCTACAAACAGTTTTCCAGGTTGGTCTACAGCTGGAATCAAGTCAAAGGGATTCCTTTCAAGAGCTGACTAAAGTGTCACTCCAAAACTGAGGCCTTCATTTCTACATCTTTCTTCCCAGCTCCTCTTCTGCAGGAGTGTACACAGCCACTTGGGGACTGATCTGCCTGCTGCCATTGACCTTAGAGTCAGGCCTGTTGCTAACTTACACCACTTGATAGTGAGTGGGAGTGGTTGGATGTTTGTGGTGGCAGCTTCATTCCATTCCTGCCAGAATCTGACAGCTTTGTCATGCCAGAGTAATTTAGCTACTCTAAATTTGACCAAAATGGCTGACAATTTTCAAGGTAAATAGTTGCCCAAGTGACAATTTGTCTTTCATCTGCTGGTGTCTTGTGAGGCTTTGGTTTAATACCTCTTTCCTAAAACAGTCTAAATTCTGAAACAAACAAAATTAAAAATGAAGTATTCACAGTTTTACTTGTGAGATGGTTGTTTTAATGTTTTAGTGCTTCTGATGAAGTAGTGCAGAATGCTACTTAAAGTATAGCTTTCTTCTGGCACCTAGAACTTTTAAAAAAGTTTTGGCTGGTTTTCAGTGTTGCACAACTTAGTTTTTTCTCTTAAAGTTTCAGTTTTTAACCTTACTAATTTTAATTTCAATTATGCAGTTTTTCCTTCTAAAGCGTTCTTTATAGCAAGATTTTGAGACAAGGCCATGCTATCATTATGAAACAGAATCTGATTTAAAAAATAAAAAAATCTTATGAAATGCATGAAGTAAACTGAAGCAGTAATGTTAAGTAAGTATTTGCATCTGACAACATCTGTCTATGGCTGTCCAATTTTCATTTGTGGCATTTAGTTGCATGTTATAAAATCAAAACAGTTCAAAACAATTCTCCCCACTGTTATTTTAATATAAAAATTAAATTGAAAACTGATGAATTTAAGTTAGTGCAGGAATTAGAGCTATTTATGTACCAATCTTGTGTAAATAGTTTGCTGTCAGCATGCGTAAATTGCATTCCTTATTTTAGCATCATTTTCAAAGGAAATTAATAAATTGTGGAAGAATCAGATGATCATGCTTGTGTGTGTTTCACAGTCATGCTTATAACAGCACATGGTAAATTATCTCACTTAAAGTTTGCAGAACTTCAGTTAGTCTGGTTAAATTTTTAGTGCAATATCTATTGTTGTGGAGTAGAATCACATTTTTTCATCAAATTCTTGAAAAGACTTGAGTGTCGCGTCCTTCCTCTGCCTTAGTGCTTCATGGGCTTTTCTTTCTCCTCCTGTTTTGTTCCAAAACAGCTCATTAATGAATTTTCTTACAGCTGGTGGCAGTGAGGTGAAAGTTTGTTGCATATATGTTACTCCTGAGTAAATATACATTGTATATGCTGGGTGTCTGGGGCTGCAGTATAGATTCTCAGAGTAAAGGAGGCTGGCTCGAGTTGCCTTGGTCTCAGATATCCTTAGGATGTTCACAAAAGAATATGTTACTCCGTTTCAAGTATGTATTCTTTTTGCATTTTTCAAATACCCTTTTTACAAGATACTCCTGACACAAAATGAAAACTCTCATCCACCTGTGGAATGTATGGCAAGTATCTGTGGAGTGAAAGAGGGAAGGGATTTTATTTCCAGTACTTCTACAACTTAAGAAGAAGACTGGAAACTTGCCTTCTGTCTTTTTGCAGTCTCAGCACTTTAGGGCCATTGTTTCCATTTGAACCTCCAGGCAGGATCACATACTTTGGTTCTGATCTCTGAGACCAGAACCAAACTTGTCAGTGCATCTGGCTCATAGAAAGTATCTGAAGTGTCTACCAAAGACAACAACAGTCTTTTTATAGTGCCAGGAATACTTACCAGGACCCTAGTTGTGATTGCCCTCTTGAAGATCAGGTTGGGTTGTAGGTAAGATGTCTTTTACTGCCTGTAAAGACTCATATTTTTTCAAAAGACAGTAATTTCAAGAGCAAAAGGAGATAAAAATACACATTGTCAATGACATCGTCATAATTTATCACAGAGAAATGATAGTTCTCAACCTGCATCTAAAATTCATGCCAGTATTTAATTCATGTATTCCAAGTATGTTTTGTAGTTCATTTAATCAAAGTGTTTTCCTGTATCCTAGTAAGACACTTGCTGTGCAGAACTCTCAAGCTATTATATCAACAACGGTGTTATCATTGATTTAAATAAAAAAATTAATTTTTCATCTAATTGTTCACATAATCACATTTTGAGTGCACTAATTCTGTCCCTACTTCTTTGAGTCTTTGTTTACTCTTTTTCAGTATTATCACAGTATTAGCTTTTTTCTAACCCACTGGAGCATTCACATGGCCAAAGGCTCGCTGCATTAAAACTGAAGAGAGCTCTTCAGCCTTCTCTTAAAAAGTGTCAAATGAAAATTATCCTAATCTGTTGATTTATTAAGTGTTTGCTGTGGTAGCTGTTTTTACATCTTCCGACTTACTGTCAGTGGGAAGCTTTTCATTGTCGTCTCGTAGTTGGACAATTATTTGGCTTTTACCTAAATACAGGAACAGAAACACTTACTGAACAGTTCTGTCTTCCTGAATTACTGCTGACAGTTGTGCTGTTTGACTCTAGTAGCAGTGTGATATTCTTCTGTGTAGAAATACTTAGCCCTGCTGGTCAGAGAATTCGGTGTCCTCTTGCTTTCCTTACATATTTCTGGAGTTTGTGGCTTCTTCAGTGTTTAGCATCATTGACTCTTCTCCCCCCTGTTTAGTTAGTCTCTCTTAGGTTTTCAACTGTGAGAAGAATAGAAAAAGTAAGTGCACGCTGCAGCAGGCATTACAGTCCATAAGAATCCAGAATCTTGGATCTGTAAACACCACATCTCAAGGGAGCACACTTACTGTGGGGCAAGTAACTGTTCCTTGATGCACAGCGTGTTCCTTGTGGTAGCACTGGCTGAAGTACTTTTGTGATTTAAATACTTGAATATTTGCTTTATAATACTGTATAGGATCACTTGGAGATACACTATGTGGCATTTCTTGCAAGGAAACAAAACTGTTGCTGTATTTTTAATCATTTTGCTGGTACTGCTTGAGTCCTGTGGGGTCCTGCTCTTAAACTTGTGCTCAACAGTTGTTGTTCCTCAGAAACTTGGAATCTGATTTAGAGCTATTGAATCTAGATGACAGTCATTCTTCTGAGCTGAGGTTCACCAGTATTTCAAGATGGTGCTTTGCAGTGTACTTTATGTTGCCTTGTAATTTATTGTGTAATAAAAATGTCTAAATTCGCACCTAAGATCTGGGGGCAAATCAGAGTAAAAATCATAAATTCTGTTGAGTTTCCTGTCTGAAAGACTTGAACAGCTGGTCAGCTAGTAGAGGGAGTTTAATTTAGATAGTTCAGTTTAGATGGGAAAGAACAAGAGCAGTGTCATAAGAAATTTAAATGTCTTTATTAAAAGCTTCCTCACATGTAGAGATTAAGGCAAGATGAGTCAAGATTCCAAGGGAATGTGGGTTGAACTGTAGAGAAAACAGAAAAAACCAGAAGAAGATGTAAAGGAAGTGGGAATTAACATCTCTTTTCTTGGGAAAGGTAGGAAGAGAAACCTCTATTTGGAAAAATAAACAATTAGAAACAATTGAAATGGCAGTCAAATTGCAATTCTGTGAGGAAATAGGTGGGAAGGTATGTGCAGTGCTGCTGCAAATCTGTTTTCAGTTCAAAGGCCATGTGTCTGCTTCCCAGATCAGGGACTTGTAAAGCTTGGCTGAGTAAAAGGGCAGGGCAGCTTTCAGCACCTAGGAAAAGCAGCTAAACTAGAAGCTTGCAGTTTGCAGACTGTCATAATGCAATACTGAGTGTGCCTTTGTGACATTCTGCAAGGGCAGATATATGAAAAAAATCTCTATCCTCTTTCCTTCTCAGTTTACCCCCATTTCTGTGGCTTGTGGGCAAACTAATAACTTTTTTCATAGATGAAGAAAATAGCACGCTCCTAAGTCCTGCTTGAAACAGACCAAGCCATGATGTGATGCTTAATTGATGCATTCATCTGATACATGGAGAAGTAGGTAAATAACCTGGGTGTAACCTGGACAACAGTATTTCTCTCCACACTAGATTATAGCTCACATGTACTCAAGAATAGTTTAAACTGCATTTCCATCTGCATTGCTTCATCCTGTCAATTTAGTTACTCTTCTCTGAAACACTTAAATCTCTTACTGGTTTTATTTGCCAAATGCACTCAATCTTGTTCCATATTGTAGCTAGCTCTGGGCTTTCTATGACTTTGAAATGCTACATTTGGAACAATATTATTCACCAAAATCCCAGTTTCCACCTTAGAAAAGCCAAACCTAAAACAAATCCAGCACACTAGACAGGAGCAGAACTAGAACACAATATATGTTTTCCAGAATCTGTTGGCAGGTTGAAACTGTATCTTTATCTAAAATTCCCCTTGATACTTACCTAGAACTAAGTATTGAACTTTAAAGTAAGGGCATATAGAAATTTGAAAGAATGGAAATAAAAGAGTAATGAAGAAAATGTAACCTTTATTTAGCCTATGTTTAATTGGTAGAAGACAAAAATTTGCCTCAAATTTGCTGGTGTTTGCATCAGCTTGTCATGACTTTAGGGATTACGTAAATTCTTTTAGGCCTCTTTTTTTGCAGAGTTTATGTAAATTCTCTCAGCTGAGGCTGAATTAGAATGGAGCACATCTAGAAGAATACTGGGGAGAAACATAGTCTCTACTGTCTACATGGATTTTCATAATCTCAAATTCCATTGCATTGGAGAACTCTTAATCTGTAGCTCTTCTCCATGGTTTCCCCTTTCAGCATCTCCATGAGTGGCACCCCTTCTCCTTCCAAAAAATACTGGTGGCATTTTAACCTTAGCTCTTGAAATATCATGAAAACCTACTTGAAGGGCATCAGACTTATTGGTTCTAAGGACCTCATTTAAGGCAATCACATTTGTGGTGGGTTTAGAGTCCACTCTCTGCTATACTGCATTCTGGAGAGGCTATATAAACACTTTATCTATTGAGATTTCTTTTAATTGTGTTTTGTTTATAGTCTACACAGATAAGTATAAAAAGGTCCTGTCTGTAAATTGCTGGTTTCTGTTGTACTTTTCTGTGTGCCAGGAGTAGAAGATAGTCCTTCTGATGAATAACTAAAGCAATAGCTGCACTTTCTGCCTTACCAAGATAACCAGAATGCACAGCACCAAGTTAAAAACACAGTACTACTTTGTCTTCGTTTCAGTTTTGCATTTTTTAGAATAATGCTATATACTATTGCATATCTATGCAAATTGTTGTCATCTCCAGTATCCTCAACTGTTAGGAATGTTTTGTCTGTCCTGCTTTTTTTTTTTTTTTTGTCTTCCCAATTATGCATCTATCATTATAAAACTCTTATAAGTCTCTGTGCTGCTGTAGTAATGGTGGTGATTGAGAGAAACTGGGAATAGAGAGGTACTAATGAAAAAGTGGAAGGAACTCATGACAAAAGTTTGTGAAGTGGAACAGACATTGCATAGAAGGTAGAAAGTCATGGATACTGGCATACAGTAATAGACTTCTTGGACATGCTTCTACTCTTACGTGTATCTCTGTTATTAGAGTGTGATTTTGGAAGGTCAGTGTAATAGGAGAAATCAGATGGAATGTTTGACTTCAGTGGTGGAGTTGGGTCTTGGGAGCACAGATCCATTCCCTAATGTGTTCCATTCATCTTTGCATATCTTTTTTGAAGTATATCTATGCAGTCTTAACTGGATTCAGCTACTGACTTTGCAGGCACACTCTATGCCACTGTCTAATGTTAGTGAGATCAAACAGAAATTACCTTCTTAAAACAGTGTGTTATTTTACTGACAGTATTTTAATTCTTATTTTAAATAGAACCAGAATTTATACAGTGTACATTTTGTGCTACATTTGATTGGTAAAAGAATTTTGAGTATAGTGTGTAACACACAGTCCTAAAGAACTGGTTGGAGACTTGCATTGGCCTGTGCTGGCAGCCTTTCTGCCTTGCTGTATTTCAATTTCTAGTATGCGCCCTTTTGTGCAAGAGTGAATCAGGCTTTTGCTTTATTCTAAAATTGCTCTAAGTATGTATTGATATAAGTATACTTATATACTTATATATATACTTATATACTAATATACTAATGTATTAGTATACTTAGAAGTTTTTTGAAAGATAATTCTATAAACTTTGTTTTATAGTGGTTTATTGTTTACTTATATGAAATTAATTTTATATATAACATACAGATAATAAAGTTATTTTTTTTAGCTGAGTCTCAAAAAAATAGCTTAATTTGGTAGGAAAGATAGTTTGGTGGCTCATGTAGAAGACCAGAAGTCACCATAGGTTTTCTAGGTGTTCACATGAAAGATAGTTATTATGGTGCTGTCTGAAATGGTGAACTTGTGATGGTGACAGTGAAACTCAGTGCGCAGGTGACTTTGGGCAAGCTTATCACAGTAGTACCATGTGTGTAAAAAATCAGCAGATGTGAGTATGCTTACTCCTGGATTCCCACAGCTCAGAGCCTGTCATATTCACGCAAACTTAATTTCTAACCCTGACTTTTGCAGCAAAACCAGATAAACATTCTAGACTTCCCTGGTTTTGGCCTGGAATTCCCTTGCTAATGCAGTGATTTCCTAGAGAATTATTTTAACTGTAGTTGCATCAGTGATGTAGGCTACAGGACAGTCCTGCCCATGGTTATGTGTGTGCAAAAGAAAGGCAAACTGTGGTGTTGAGGATGACTGGGCCGAGACTTTATTAGCATCAAGGAAATTTTTGTGTGGCAGTATCCTTTGTCTCTAAACAGATGAATGCTGGAGATGATTTCAGAGGTAGACCAGGTAACAATTACTCTTTACATCTTTTGTCATTGGTTTCTTTCCTGATCTCTGCTGGGACAGGATGCTCTTTATCATATGACCCAGCACAGTTTTTCTTGTCTTATCATGCAATCTATGCAGCTTGTCTTCATTACAAAGATAAGATGGCTGATGCCCTGGTTCCCAGAAAGAACTTAGAGTGGCCACAATGCTCAGTTAAGGTTTCAATGTTTAAGGATAAAAGTCTACATAATAATTGAGTTTGTTTTGCTGAAAAAGCAGCCTCCAATGTGTCCAGAGAGATAGGCAGATGTTAGTTTGAAGCTTCAACAAAATAAATAAAATAAATAAATAAATAACCCCCCCTTAAATGTTTTTTTGCTTATTAGTTTGTGCTAGAGGCTAATAAATTTCACAGAAAAATGTGAAGTAAACTACTCTGCTGAACCAAAGAAGGGGCTGGGGTTAAGCTTTCTTGAAAAATACATACAAAACTGTCTTTTTTTGGAATCCTTTGAACTTAAAGTTCACTGGGAATACAGAGTAGTGTTTGAGGGGAAGATGTTCCGAAAAAAATGTAAATTTGTTAAAACAGTTGTTGTTATGATGCTGTAATTAATTCTTGGATTAGATTGAATGAATGCTCTTGTAGGGAGAGAGTACACATACTTGCAAATATCCATCCTATAAGGACTGATTAGGAGGCCTTTTTACATCCAGGCAACTGCTAAGACCTATCTTGACTACTGATATATCAAACCATTGAAGTGGCTCGTGTGTTGCTTATCTCTGTCTAATGCTGAATAACATTCTTCCCTAAATATTTTCTTTTCTGTGTATTGTGCAGAAGACATAAATTCCAGGTGAAAAGGGCAAATGGAACAAAAACATAAATTTATTTATTTTCCTTAGGTATCTCAGTCTTTCTCAGGTGTAAACTTTTTATTAGATTGACTTCTCACATTACTTTATATATCTCTGTGCATACCAAAAACTTTGTCAGACCATTGAGGAAGGCTGTTGCTACTACATGTGACAACTAAATCAAAAATGCTGTGAAAACAGAAATGGCTACTCAGGATCATTTGAAACATGTGTTTACATTTTCTTCAACCTCTGTCCAACCTCTTGTTCCTTAGTTTTTCCCAAGTTTCAAGCAAGCAGTATTCTCCTGGTGACACCATTCCTCACCAAGAACAGTTCAGACTTCAACTATAATACTTTGTTACAGCTTATCTTCAACTTTGGAATGTATAGCAAGATAAACTTTTTAAATACAGGTTACAAGGGCTCAGAGACAATGTCAGAATGCACTTAAGGATGTTGACTTTTGACTGACATAGTGCTCTCAAGAATAAAAAGATTTGATCATTATGTTTTATGGTTTCCTTTCTGTCTGTTTAATGGGCTACTTATATATGATGTTTGTTCTTTTCCTCAGATATTAGGATTAAAGAAGAGGATCCTGATCCAGAAGAGTGGCAGCTCAGTGGTGATTCTACACTGAATGCTAATGATCTAACACATTTGAGAGTACAGGTTGTAGATGAGGAAGGGGACCAACCACACCAGGAGGGAAAAAGGCTGCGACGAGTAGCATGTACATGTCCCAACTGCAAAGAAGGTGGTGGAAGGTATGTAAAGTTCAGTGTCATATCCCACATATAAAGATGAAAAATGAATAATGGACAAGGAAAAAAGGAGCTTTTGTTAACAGCAGTTGTCTGCAGTGAGAGGAAACTAGAGGCTTATGCAAAGGAGTTTATGCAGTAAAGGACTACCACTTTCATTTTGGGGTTTGCGGGTGAAAAAGCAGATTATTCCATCCTTTCTGAGATACTCCTTTGAGATTAGTTGAAAATATGTGGAGTTAGATACTAGGTACAAGTGAGGGAGATTAAATGTTGCCCTAATAATACGAAAATGAAATATTTTGGAATATGTACATCTGTGATTCATATGTTAAGAACTTGATTAAATCCTGTGTTCCTGCATTTCTTGAGTGATTGAGTATTTTTTCCACAATTTAATTGCTTTAGAGTGCTACACAAATACAGTTTTCCTAGTTTTCTTATTCACTAGTTTTCTAGGAAAAACAAGGTTTTTATAATATAACAAGATTTGTATAACAACTCTAAATAACAAATTTTGAACTGTTTTCAAAGTTAGTGAGATTTGACTAACAAAGAGATGCTAAGTTCCAATTCAATAAACTTAAGTGTTGCATTGGAACCTATACTTTATTATTGTGTATCTCTTGAAAATAGTACTAATTTTTTTTGTTCTGAATTTCCAAACACTTAGGTTTTTTTTCTTGGTTATGGATATGAAAGTGAAAGAGTAATAAGCTGCATTTACAAGTGAAAATATTTAATTGTGTTTGTGCTTGAGAGAATTATGTTGGGGCTTTTTTCTGATACACTAATATTTGTCTTTTTTGATAATTTATTTCCTTCACTAAAATGGAAATCTTGATTTATTTGGGAAGTTTAGTGGAAATCAGTAAAATGTCTTTAGAGAACCTGTCAGTGTCCAGTGGCACTAAGAGTTCTAATAGCACTGGCTGAGTTATGTCTCTTGTCAAGTCTCTTGTCAGTTCTTGCTGCATATTCTAGACACCTGCCTTGCAAGCACAGGGAGGTGATATCTCAGGCAGCCATGCCAATTAAGTATTAATGTGTTTAGAAGAAGACTCTGATACATTTACATCACCAGCAGAGCTGGTGATAATACCTGTGGGCTATGCAGCATCTTCGTCCATCAGATTCCTCTTGCTAAATTTCTATGTGTAGTTCACTGCAACATGGCACAGACATTTCTAAGTTCTTGGTGAACCCTGGCTCTGCTATGAAAATCTGCCCAAAGTACACCCTGGGCTGAGATTTCTTTCATTTCAGGAGAAAACTCTGAAAATGTGATTTGCACTGCCTGTACTCTTAGGAAACAGATTCCAGGTGTTTGATCTTCCTCATGCTCTATTCCAAACTACAGTGCCTTTAATTTAGAAATCTATACTGTGAAATCCTCTTCCTTAAGAGTGGAGTTGCTATAAAAAGAAATTTCAAAGTTTGAGCCCGAGAGAGAATCTTTTTGAGAGATGGTTTGAGAAGTCTGGAGAAGGGTGTAGTCTGACTGAAAACTCAGATGTGCAATTTTTAGGAAAGAGTTGCAATAAGAGCTACAACACAATTTAGATAGATGAGAATCTGAAATCCACTGTAAAGGAAGGCCTGGACACATCAAACTTAAAAAGTAGCTAGGAAAAGTAGGACAAGAAGTCAGAATGTGAGATGAATTAGAACTGAAAGAGAAACAGGATAATGAAGGAGACAATGGTGGGGAAACAGAAAAGAATGAAAGTGCTTACAGTTGCTAGAGCAACTTTCTCACCAGAATGTAGAATTCCTTTAGAGTTTAGGAAAAAGGATTGTGCCCACTTGAAAGAGTATTTGAGTGTTGATAAGTTTCCATAGCTGTTAGAGTTAGAGTTACCTGTTTATCCCTAGAGTTGGAATTCTGAGTTTTGATTTGTCTTTCAACTCTGCTGATGCTTTGCAGAGTTTCAGATAGTAAGTAAGACATTTGCTTTTATAAGTTCTTTCAGATAGCATTCATAATTCTTAAAATGATGTTAAAGTTGCAAAATTTAAAGTGGGGTAAATGCTTAGTTAAGATATCCTGGGCGACTTTAACTTATTTCCTCGTGCATATACATTATCACTTGGTTTCTAGTACTTGACTGCATACTGTTTTTTCATATGGCATCCTTGCTGTTCAGTGGCTGGGATGGCTGATACACAGGGAGTGAATCAGGACTGCGTAATAATGATTGTCACCTGCTTCACTTATTGCAGAAATTGGGAGGTGTTCAGGGAATGAGATGCAGGACTGCAGCCACAGGGCTCTGAAATTTTGGGGGTAGATCTATATACCCCACTTTTTCCACTGCAGAAGTACTGAGTTCATTCCTGTGAAGTTGATTGAGCAGACTGTGAACATCCACAGTAGTCTGAGAAAATATACTTCTACTACATTAACCTTGACACCTCAAGCTGGTGGATGTTTCACAATTTTGGCCTTAATCTCTTTCTGCCTTGTAGTTGGATGTACAAAGTGATTGTACTAGTTCAGGTTCACCATACCAAAACGTTAAGATGATCAAGCCATTAATGTTTGTGGATTTCTTAGAGACTGTGAGTGAGTATTGTCAGTACCCATGATGAGGAAAAAAAACCTGGAGAAATGAATAATTCTGTATTTAATGTGGTACAGAAATAAGATGTAACTAGTAAAACAAGAAATGTACTTTAAATGAGTGTGAAAAAACTGAATAATGTTTCACTCAATTAATATTATTGCTCCTGTGCTCTGAACAGAGAAGAAAAAGGAAAATGGCTTCACATATGCAGACTTCATCATAATTTCATCTATTGTATAGTGTTGGTTTTGGTATTTCTTGCATTTTCTGTTTTCTGGATTCAGAGGCGAGTTGAGAAGTTCTTTTTGGTTTTTGTTGTTGGCTTTTTCAATTGAACTACATTGCAGTCTTCAGATTTGTACCAGTTTTGTGAAGTGGGAAGCCACTATTATCTTTGCCTTACTTGGTGGGAGGGAAAGTAGGAAAGGAAGAAGATTATGTATTAGATTTGTAAATTAACACCTTTTTTTGCCCCAAACTTATGTAATAAATAGAGAATAAGCAAGCAGACAGACACACATGCCTCAAAGGATGACTCTGTTTCCAAACAGAATGTATTAGGCTTCTAGTTAAGGTGTCTAAAGTTAAGTAGAAAGTTTAGTCTCCTCTCAGTTACATCTAGAGATTTCACCCTCATAAATATTACATCTAGAATTACATTGAGATATAACTACTACTGTCTGATATATAGAGGAGTTATGCTTCTGAGTACCACTGCAGGTATGTAACTCTAAAAACCACATTCTTAAAGTAATTAATACATGTGTGTTTTACCCTTGAAATGCTTAATGTTATTGTTGGAAATGCTGAATATAAAGTCCAGTTTCTCAGTGGATGAAGGTGTTTCCTGCTGAAACTGTGGCAGTCTGCCTGGTTATTGAGAAATGTCATTTCTAATCTTTGTAAAGCTAAAATGTACTATGGAAATACTTTAATATTAATTGATTTTAAGACTCCACTCAAGGAGGAGTCTTATACATCAAGGAGGCTGGAGTCTTATTCAGTGATGAAGGCTATGGGTCAGTGCAGCAAAAAAGGGCTCTTAGCATGATGTGTTAGGGCATGGTGCCAGACTGTCACAGCTGCTAAGTGTCCAGATAGAATTTGGCTTGTATCCTGTGAGTTTAGAGCACACTTGAAGCA
Source organism: Polioptila caerulea (assembly GCA_013397295.1). Taxonomy (NCBI): domain Eukaryota; kingdom Metazoa; phylum Chordata; class Aves; order Passeriformes; family Certhiidae; genus Polioptila; species Polioptila caerulea. Next base: position 617,694 of record VYXF01008145.1, on the reverse strand, counting down.
AACTTGCAGATCCCCATATGAAGTTGTATAGAATAAATACACTTAGTTTCTAATTCAAGGTAGTCTTGTGGGTTTCATTCTGTGGATCCTTAATTTCCCCCTCACTTGGAACTTCAGAGTCTGCTAAGGAATTCTGTCAGCAGTTAGGTGAGGTGCTTAGAATTATGTGTTCTATACCACCTCTGCACAGTAATGAGCATAAGTTGAACCTTGGTTTCCTTCAGCCTGGATTGAAGGTGCAATGAAGCAATTTCAAATTATTGACTTAGGAATATTACAATTATTCTGAGGGAATTTTGATGCGATTTCATCCAATTTGTGTACTATATCATGCCAAGTTACAAAATATTTCTGCTAATTACTGTGGAAGGGAAGATACTAGAGTTTATTTGAAGAAGGTATGAGGATGAAATCCTCAGATGATTATCCTGCTGCAACAGGATCAAAAGCCTTCTGGACTCTGCTTCTGCTGCCATTGAATTTGTTCTGAAATAAAAACTTGTATTTGTCATGACAAATAATTAGTAGGTACAAGTGATGTTTTTATCTTCTGAGACAAAATGACTGATGAAGCACTTTAAAGATCGGTTTATACTGAGAATTCATAAAAACATTTTCTATGACTTAATGGGGTTTTATCTCCTTACTTTTCTGGACTGTCTGTAATGTTTTAGGTACATGTGGTTAGGCTGGCATCTCCTTTAGACACTGTGAGGTTTCAGAGTGAGTTTATTTTTTGTGCATGTTCAGAAATGCTTGTGGCAATTGCTAGTTCCTTGAAGCGTGTACACGCTTTAGCCTGAACCTTTGTTAGATGTAAACCAGAAGCTAAAGCACCCAGTTCAAAGAAAAAAAATTGCCCTGGGGAGGCAGCTGAAAATTGTATAATCAGTCATGGAGGATGGAGCACCCAAGACTGTGATTTCAGAATCCACTTAAGGTGTTCTAAGTTAATGTTGCTGATGAATAAGGTGGCCTGGCTGCATTTTCCAATCTCCTCTCCTGTACCAGCATTTACCATTCATGTAGTTCTGTTGTCAGCCAGGTCTATTCCCTCAAGTGCCCCTCTCAGCAGTAGCAAACATTTAAATTGGCTAAAATCAATCATGATGCCCTGCACTGGGCAGACTGATCTCTTTCTCTGGGTCTTCTATTACCTATCACTTGTGATTTGATTAAAAAAAAATAAAATTAGGCTGTTGTATCTGGTGCTTCCCCTGATCACCTGCCATTTAAGTGAGACAGCATCTTAAAATAAGCATCAAGCTTAGTCTGGATTATATAATCTGTGAATTCTGTGTTCATTGTGATGGATTTCCTTTTTCTAACTGAAAAACCAAGGAATTAATTTAAATGTCAGCAAGATGAGCTTCCACTTCTTTTAGTGAAAGCATTCAGGTTAGTATACTTATCTTCAAACTCCAAACTGATTTTCAGGTTTCCCCAAGATGCCAAAAGTCCCATCTGTTCTCTACCCAGTTGCCAAAATCTCCAGTGTCCGTTTTGGCAGTTGCAGTAATTCGTGTTTTTCTTTGCCAGAACTATCTGAAACTTGGAGAAATGTAAAATATGAACTCTTCAGCATCAAAGTGGTACAAACTGCTGTAATAACTGTATTTCCAACTTTATATACATGTATACTTCTTAAAGATTATGCTTCTATCACATACATTTCACACACAGTTGAATTTATCATTTTGTGTGGGGTTGAGATAGCATTATAGAATTAATTTCCAGCTTCTTATGGAGTGTAGTGGAATCTAGTTGTATTTGAAACAAAAATATGAAGCTGCTGAGGTTGATTTGCATATCCATTGTGGTATGTGTAGAGCCACCTATGTGTATGACCAGTACTTAGGAGGAATGTGTTAGAATTAATAACTTCTCTCTCACTCTCTCTTTTCTTTTTTTCTTTTTTTTTTTTTTTTTTTAACAGAGGCTCCAACTTGGGAAAAAAGAAGCAACACATTTGTCACATACCAGGATGTGGCAAAGTGTATGGGAAGACTTCGCATTTGCGAGCTCATCTGCGCTGGCACTCCGGAGAGCGCCCATTCGTTTGTAACTGGATGTTCTGCGGCAAGAGGTTCACGCGCAGCGACGAGCTCCAGCGACACCGACGGACGCACACAGGTCTCCAGTCTTTGATTCTGGTGTATTTAAAAAGGGCTGCTCTGGACTGGGCTTGGGTAATTCACTTGTAGGAGGAGAACAGATCTCTGAATTGGATTGATTTTAATGCAGTGTGATTTTTCTAAAATCAGCTAAATCTTATTGGTACTTACACATTTTGGAATCTTTGGTAGGTCTGAGGAGATAAAACAGCCACCTCTTGATTCAGAACTGACATTTAAGCTAATGTTTTAATGTAGCTTAATCAGAATACTTTGAGTCAGACTCAGCAATGCATTTCATTTGTTTGAACCAGATTATAACTCTTTTTCTATCTTAAAACTTCAATAAGAAAAAAAGAAGACTAGGTGGCTGGGGGTTAGATGTCATTCCTAAAATCAAAGAAGAGCATGTGATGGTGCATCCTTCTAAATCTTTTAGTTTNATCAGAATACTTTGAGTCAGACTCAGCAATGCATTTCATTTGTTTGAACCAGATTATAACTCTTTTTCTTAAAACTTCAATAAGAAAAAAAAGAAGACTAGGTGGCTGGGGGTTAGATGTCATTCCTAAAATCAAAGAAGAGCATGTGATGGTGCATCCTTCTAAATCTTTTAGTTTCATGGTTAGACCAATTAGGAACTTCAGGTTCACATTTCTCCTTCTGTCATAAGAAAAGAAAAGAAATTATTGTAGGTATTCCACCTTATGAAGGAGCAGTTAGTTTAAAATCTGTTGTCTGTTTTATCTGTTTTCTTACAAACTAGATCCATATTTGCATTCAAAAGAATGTTTACCTTTTAAAATCATAGTATTTGAAAAACCCATAGATAAATAATTTTTGTGCTTATCAGCATTTACATTGCTTAGAAAAATGTCTTTGAATGTCTGTGAAAAATACTCCATGTTGTTCTTAATGATGTGCTTTTGTGTAGACATTTTGGATGCAAAATCCAAGCTGGGATGTTACAGTTTGTCTGGAAGGACAGTCTGATAGTTTTTAAAAAAAGGCGAGTTGAATGATCCAGTTGAGAGGGTGTGGTTAATAGTTCCTAGTGTAGCTGCCTACCAGGAAAAAGTAGAGAACTGCAAGGATCTATCCTTTGATCTATTTTGAAATCTTGATCATTGGCCTGGAGGAATCAACAGAATTCTTCTGTTAACCCTCTTAGGTTTGTGGATGACCCCAAACTGGGGCGACCAGTCAATGCACTCAATGGCAAGGCTGCTATTCAGAGGGGTCGAGGCTGAAGGCATGGGTTAACAGGAATCCTGGGAAATTCAGGAAGAATAGTCACAAAGCACTGCACCTGGGATGGAATGAACACTTAGGGTAACACAGGCTAAGCATGGAGAGGCTGGAAACAGCTCTACTGAAAAGTGTCCCTGAGTCTTGACAGACAAGTGAAACATGTTCAAGGGCCAGCAGCAACAATGCCTGGAGCTGTATCAATAGAAGCCCACCTTATGGGTTGAATGATTAAGACCCTGGTCACAGGGATTATTCCTTTCTTCTGGTTAGACTGCATCTAGAATATGGCAACTTGTTTTCAGCACCCAATATAAGAAAGACATGGATGGCAGGATTGAGTTCACTGATGAGTGACCAAGGTGATCTGGGAGCTGGAACATTTGCCTTATGAGGAAAGGCTGTAGGATTCAGATGCACAAAGGGAACAGTAATGGCAGGGGAGACCTCAGTAATTCTCTAGTTACCTACAAAGGCCGCCCTTAAGAAGGCAGTTATTTTCCCTGATGGTGTATTGGTTGGAGGGTAATAGACAGCAGATGTATGCTGAAATAAAAAGGATTCAGAACAGCTATAAATAAAAACTTTTTCATTGTGGGAATAACCAGGCACTGGAAGAGGATGCCCATAGAGCTCCTGCAGACTCCATCTTTAAAGGTTTTCAAGACAACTGGATAAATTTCTCGGCAACCAGATCTGATCTGATAGGTGACTGCTTAGAAAGAGATCAGAGCACAGACATTGAGGTCCTTTCAAACCTGAATTACCCTATGATCTTGTGTGTCAGTCCCAGCTATGGTTCTGCTCTAGGTCATACAGTCCATCACTTGGTAGGTTTTGTTCTCCTCCTGGAAGTTATTTTTTTGTAATAATTGCAGTGAAACTTAGCAGCCTAAGGATTTGGGATGGCTGTATTCTCTAGCATGACTGAAAGATCGCCCCAAACTTGGTGAAACACACAGAAAATTAAATCAGTTCTTACATAAAGAATTTGTATGGGTGTCAAGAAATGTAACACACAAGTTTATCATGTTGGATTGCTTTCTTCCATGTTTCTTCCTAACATAATTCTTGTTAGAATTCTGATTTTAAAAAGCAGTAATTTTCATTTTAATTTTTTATGTTCTTGAATATTTTGTTTTCTTCTTTGACAGGTGAGAAGAAATTTGTCTGTCCAGAATGTTCAAAACGCTTTATGAGAAGTGACCATCTTGCCAAACACATTAAAACACATCAAAATAAAAAAGGCATTCACTCCAGCAGTACAGTGCTGGCATCAGTAGAAGCAACATCTGATGATACTTTGATTACTGCAGGAGGAACAACACTTATCCTTGCAAATATTCAGCAAGGTTCTGTTTCAGGAATAGGAACTGTTAATACATCTGGCACCAGCAATCAGGATATTCTTACCAACACTGAAATACCTTTACAGCTTGTCACAGTTTCGGGAAACGAGACAATGGAGTAAATATTACACAAGATACCTATTAATTGTGGTTATTTTTATACAGTAGTGAGAAGAATATTGTTCCTAAGTTCTTAGATATCTTTTTATTGATGTGCAAAAATTTTTGGATTGACAGTAACTTGGTTATACATGACACTGAAATGCCTTACTTTGTATGATATTCCATAGTATATTAAAATGGTAAAATTGCATGGGTTTTGTAGGTACTTTTGGAATCTAGAAGAGAAGAAATTTTACCAAGTTATATTAAAAAAAAAAAAAAAAAAGAATTTAACGATGGAAATGGTAGTCTAACCAAATGCATCAATCCTGTGTGGTTTAGTGTAAAAAAAAATGAGAACATGTTGGTATTTATCTATTGTAAGATAAAAGAAGTTGATGGGTGAAAAGAAATCACATTATGATAAAAGAAATTTTGTAATTTTCTTGATGACTGGAATTTTTATTATGCATAACTGACAAATCAAGTTTCCAAGCAAATGTTACATAGTGTAGGCTTTACTTAGCTCATCAACTTGTCATTTTGAAGCTAATTATTTTAATTAGGTTAACTATGTACAATATTTTAAGCATTACTCTTGTAAGATTTTGCAAACTACATTTTAACATGGAACTCTAGGGATAGTCACCTTTTAAATCCTATTGAAAAGCCATGTTTAAGATTTAATTTGCCAAAATGATGTCTTGTTAATATTCTTTCAATAACCAAGGTGGGCAATATAACCAATGTTTAAAAAGCTTAAAATGTTAAGAAAAGTTAATATGTATAGATTGAAGCATTTGGGTGGTAAGGCAGATGTTATAGTGAAGTATATCCCTTCTTTTGAACATTGGAGGACCAAAAATAAGGTGTATTGCGTCTCAGCAGTGGTTTTTATGAAATCTTTTTCCAAAAAAAACATCTGTATGCCAGGGCCTTAAAAGCCATCATGTAAATTACCAGTAAAATATAACATATGCAAATACAAAAGAAAAATCATTTCCATATTGACAGTACTCCCAAACATATGGATATAGTCATAGTGAACTAGGGGGGTTATGAGGTTTTTATTTGTTTGTTGTTTAGTTTTTGGTTAGTCAATCTGCATTTAAATATCAGCCATCTTTCCTTTTTTGCTTCTTCCCTTAAAAATTGTATGTATCCAGTACATTTAACTGATAAACATATATGTTTTTTATTATGCTGAATTTTCTTTTTATTTTTTAATTACTGTTTATATTTTCAATTATAGAAAATGTACAAAATGAGATTATATAGCCAGTCTGTAAGTGCTATACCATTTTCAAAAAATGTAAAACAATAATTACTGCAGTTCACCTATTTACAAACATTTGGAAATCTGTTCATTTGTTATTCTTAAAACCACCTCAAATTTAAAGGCTACCTTATTGTACGTTTAAAGTGTATTATAACAGTGTGGTAGTTAATAAAACACTATTTTTTTTTCTTTTGACTTGAGTTTACTGTGCTTCTTGTTAACAAACAAGGTGTAATTTCATAATATGTCTTGATAGCCTGAGATGTTTTATTATTTTGCAGTTGGTGGTGGGAAGCAGAAGCAGTGTTTTCTTTCCCTGTGGACACAGAGATGGTAATTTTCCACCTCCTCATTCACAAACCCCCTTCTGTATGTGCATGGACACGAATGTGCCATGTTGGTGTAGTGGGGATCTTCTGCTCTCCTGCTGAGCAGGGGGTGAACAATATTTAGGGTTAGGTTCCATCCTATAGGTTGTGTTTACATCCTCTGACACATGCACAATATGTATTAATAAGGAGCTGTGACCAAGTGAGAACTGTGAGTAAAGAGAGTAATGGTTGTACATAATGCTCTAATGAAAGTGAACAGCTTTTATTTGTAAAGTCCAAAGTTTTGGAGTATCAAATGACAGAGGACAGACCAGGATAATTTAGGATAAACCAGGCAAAGTTGAGCCTAGAAAAATGAGAACCGGAAGTCATGTAGGAAAGATTTTCTCAATTTGCAGTTTGATGGGGAAAAAAATTAATGCAAATCTTTTGAAGATTCAGAGCAACAGGAATTGACAGGTACAGAGAAAAGGGAATTAATTCACCATCAGTTTAATCGTCTGCTTAATAAAATAAAAGGATGAAATTGGTTGGGATGAGAGCAGCAGCTTGAGGGAAGACAGTTCTGCTTAGACTTGTAGTGTTCCATGGATGTTGTCAATATATTAACATACTCTGAATCAGCTTCCTTTAGGCAGGTGAATGGGCTTGGTTTTCAAAAGCTGGTTTAGTATACAGAGCATATTAGTATATTTCTAATACTTAGGTTCTGTTTCTCATCTCTTTGCCATCAGTAGCTGTGTTAGTGCACTATTTTAAGTGGGAGGAAAGACGGCTATTTCCTTTTTCAAACTGCTTTTCACAAGTTTTATGGAATGACACTTTCACTGATGTTCATCTGTGGATGAAGGTGTTTTGGTGTCAAGGGTTTTGATGTCTCATTGCTGAAGATGAGATTGCTTTATTTCTCAGAGCTTTTATGCTCACTAAATCAAGTGGTTACTTTAATTAGTGTTTAGGTAGCACATTTTGTAAAAAGATACGTTACTGCTGAACCTCAGAAGGTAGATGTTTTGGAAGAAAGTAACTGGAAGTCTCATGGAAAGTCTGTGGCCTAAGGGCTGTCTGCCTAAAGGCTTGCAGCCATAGTGTTTGTGTTGTGGGACAGTAATTTCTGAAAGTTCCCTGCTCACCTCCAGAGCGAAGATTCACAAGCCAAAGATCTTCGGTATATCTGGGATTGTTGCCACCTCATGGCTGCTTTTCTGGTCCTGTAGGCATTCACGTGATACCAAGATAAAAGTGTTCATTTTGTAGAATGCTTTCTAGTTCTTCGTGGGTTCCTGACAATGGTTGCTTAATGTGCTTCTTGCTTTTTGCTGTTACAGTCTGTATCATTTTACATAGTTATTTTCATGTCAGGCTTCTTGCTTGTATGGTTTCTTGATATGGTAGCCTTTAGATCCTTGGTTGGTTTTTATCTCTTTCAGTCTTGTGTAATCACTAATTAAGAAGACCATAAAACTGGGTCTGCAGGAAAGCATGAGTTTGAGAGAGTTATATTAAAACAATTTCAGTGGTTCAAATTTCAGTAAGTACAAGGCCTGTACATACCCTTTCTGTAATCTCAGTACTGTGTTCATTCCTGAATGGACTAATGGTTTGATCCTTGCAAGTTGCAAACTAACGCTGATTCTTGCAGAGAACAAGAGCTTTTAATCATTGTTACTTAGCAGGTCAAGGAGTAATATGACTAAGGACAATATCATCATCACTGAAAGACTTGTGAGGAGACAGATTTCTGGTCTGACATAGATTTTCCTCTGGCAAAGGACTCTGCAGAGCACTTTTTTGGGCTTGTCTGAAAAAGAAATATTAGGCCTTGGTTTTAGGCTTTTTGAGCAGCTGGAATCAGTAAGATAAGCCTTGCCAATGGCGTCAGGAATGCTCTGATACGTTCTCTCAGAAGTTGTTCTGGGTGTTGGGGAGTAAGGGAATGGAGCTAATAGTCACCTGTCAAGAGTGGTTCTTGGCTTCTTTAAGTGAAGAGCTAATGAGCAGCTGCCAGTCTTTCCTCCGGATTTTTACCACTACCATTAACACCAGGTGTGTAGAGCATGTTCTGTAAAAAAGGGCAGAAGATTACATGGCTGACTTAAGTAGACAGGAATAGTAGCCATTTTCCATAACAGTGGGGTACTAGTGGTTGGCATTAGGTAGTTTTGTGCTCTAGTTTCTAAAAGATTGTATCAAAAGGAAGCATTTTTTACAAGCCATTTTACATACTATTCCTTCTTTCATCTTGGAACTAAGGAGAAAAAAACCAGCCATTTCTGACTCAAGACAGAATCTGTGTAATTCCAGAGCTCAGTTTGGCATCCTGACACTGTACAACCCTCTGTTTGGACAAGTTCGTACCCTTCTCAAGCCTTATTATTGCTGAGTTGGCAGAAGAATGCCATGAAAATTGCCTGCAAGGAAATCACTTTCCTTCCCCAGCTATGCATTCTGTCACAAGACTCAGTTACACAGATTTTTGAGCTCAACGTGAGATGGACACCACCAGGAAGAGGTTCCAAAACAAGATTTATAACTATTTGTTGCTTGAGCACCTCTTTTCTTACAGCCTCCAGAAGTTCAAATCCTGACCATGCTCCTGGTGTGCCTACAGATATAACACAATTTACTTCTGTGTATATCTTGCGACATGGCTGCATTTTCCACAAAACTTGTTGAAGAACCATAACTTAACAAGGATTATAGGCTGACAGATCACCATAGCAAATAATTTTTAAACAGCAAAAATTAGTTGATAAATGGTATCACATAATCTAACACACCTTTCTCAGTAAAGGTCCTTCAGGTAAGAATCTTGTGGCCCCTGACAAGAAGAGAACCATCAGAGAGATGGTTGAGTTGGGTACCAGGTATGGACAAAATATCACCGACATTTTACATTATCTGAAGGAGTCCCTGACTTTCACATATGCTGGGTAACCCACTTACTCTTATTCGTACATTCTCCCTCCTTTTTCTGTGGAACCTACTCCTCTATGTAAGGTATTCACAGAATTTTATTTATCATTTATGCACAAACACCACAAATGGCTACTTAATCACTGTTGCTTCCTAACTGGATGTTCTTCTTTCATCAGGTCATGTTTTGATTTACAGACAAACACAAGAGAATGTAACAGTCTACTCCATTATGTTGCTATCTGAAGAAAAGACAAGAGGTTTGCAGGGAAAATCAATGGGATTCTGTGTATGTCATTACTCTGTGGTGGAGACATCATGATGAGGTTAGATGGGACTGTTCCACATTTACTGTTTAAATTGATTCTTGATTTCTGTCCTCTGTCTAGGCCACTGCATGAATCATTATCAGTACATCGAGAAAGTAGTAGAATACAAAAAGATCTTATTGCTTCTGCCATTGTGGTTTTGGAGACTTTTATTCTGTCAGCCATTCTTCACTCTAGAAGAAGGTATTAGTCTCTGATTCTGTTACTACAAAAGGTACTGCTGGAAGGTTTAGTGGTAACAATGGTGGCTCCTGCAAGGGTAGTGGCCATGATATTGTTAGCTTGGCTGTAGCCTGCACTGGGACTTTGTACTTTTCTGAGCTCCTGCTGTTTCTCATCGTGCTCTTTGCCTGTTTCAGAGGTGTTGAGCACAAGCTAATCTGCCACAGCTGTATCCCTTAGTTTGTAAACATTGGCTTCCCATTGGGACCTCAGCTATAGCCTTGCCTAAAGAAACATGTGATGTTCAAGTGTGGTTGGAAAAGGCAGACACAGGGCTGTGCGGCAGCACTTTGCCATACTTTTCAAGAGCAGTATCCACTTATCCACTCTTTTTTGGGAGAGTGGATAAGAAGACCTGAGGTACGTGACCTGTTAAAAAGCAGCTTGTACCAGACACCAAACAAGCAGGTAAGAAAAGAGGGCTCTTGTGGGCTGGTGGGAAGACTTGTGAACATGAGGACAAAGTGAGGGTGGTGGGAGAGGTAGGAACAGATGGGCTGGATAAGTGACTTGCAGTAGGATTGCAGAACACCGTGGAGACACACAATAGTAAGAGTTAATATAGTTTATGTATCCCAATCCCTGGTATTCCAGTGAAACCTGGAGTATGGGATTCAGACAAGTGTGACTGCAACCATTTGGGGGGACTGTTGATGAGTCAGACAAGATGCAATAAAGCAAGGAAAGGGGACTCAAAAAAATAAATTGAGAGCTGCATAAAGCTTTTTGACATTCATGATGCTTTCATAGCAGTACTTACTGCCTTTTGGTTCCTTACTGACCTGTACACCTCTCTATCTTGTAATTTTCCTGCTAGGTCATATATAATCCCACATGGAAGACTGAGATTTGCCATAATATGCACTATTGCTTGAGGACTAATGAAACGTTTATCTGGAAATGTGCACTACTATAGGCAGTTTATGATGGAGAAAAAACAGATATGCATTGGAGCTTGAATTGTGCTGCTTGAGCCATGTTTTGGCTGAATCCTTTCATTTGGAGTACAAGGATATTGTGTTTATCTTAGCAACGAAGTACAGGAGAATGGGTTAGTCCTGTGCCAGTGTCAGACTTGCTTGTGTCTTCACTCCTGTGGCTCTTTTGCATGTTGGTTTTATTTATTATCTGAGGAAAAGGTAATTTCTCAGTTGCCCAGCCCCTCAGGCCGTGTTTCGCTGCTGTGCTGAGGGCTGGTCTCCAGGGCTCTGGCAGGCCCTGGGACGTTCCGGGCCCCACAGGGTGCAGGTGGGGGGCACGGGGCCCACAGCTCCCCCTGACCTGCACAGCCCCACAGCTCCCCTGACCTGCACAGCCCCACAGCTCCCCCCACCTCACCTGCACAGCCCCACAGCTCCCCCTGACCTGCACAGCCCCACAGCTCCCCTGACCTTCACAGCCCCACAGCTCCCCCTCTCCTGCA
>VYXF01008145.1:458484-606324 GCA_013397295.1 Polioptila caerulea | reverse complement strand
CCCCTGACCTGCACAGCCCCACAGCTCCCCTGACCTGCACAGCCCCACAGCTCCCCTGACCTGCACAGCCCCACAGCTCCCCTGACCTGCACAGCCCCACAGCTCCCCTGACCTGCACAGCCCCACAGCTCCCCTGACCTGCACAGCCCCACAGCTCCCCTGACCTGCACAGCCCCACAGCTCCCCTGACCTGCACAGCCCCACAGCTCCCCTGACCTGCACAGCCCCACAGCTCCCCTGACCTGCACAGCCCCACAGCTCCCCTGACCTGCACAGCCCCACAGCTCCCCTGACCTGCACAGCCCCACAGCTCCCCTGACCTGCACAGCCCCACAGCTCCCCTGACCTGCACAGCCCCACAGCTCCCCTGACCTGCACAGCCCCACAGCTCCCCTGACCTGCACAGCCCCACAGCTCCCCTGACCTGCACAGCCCCACAGCTCCCCCCACCTCACCTGCACAGCCCCACAGGTCCCCCAGACCTGCACAGCCCCACAGCTCCCCTAGACCTTCACAGCCCCACAGCTCCCCTGACCTGCACAGCCCCACAGCTCCCCTGACCTGCACAGCCCCACAGCTCCTCAGCTGCCACAGCCTGAATGAGCACACTGTCGCAGAGCACACTTTGAGTACCATTTTTGCTTTTGGGCTGCCCACGTCCTGCTGAGAAGGAGAAGGGTAAGCAGGTAGCAGGCACGGGCATGGGTGCAGCCGTGTGGCATTGGCAGCCTTTGTTCTGAGGTGGTGTTTGGCCAGCGTGTGCCGTGCCAGTCAGACATGGGGCAGCCTCATAGGCCATCATAGGTGTCACAGCCTTGTGTTCCTGACTTACATACAGAGTTCTTTCTGGGGTTATTTGTGCCAAAGCTGCTGTCTGAGATAATGGGATTTAATAATAATTTTTCCATGTACATTTGTAGCTGTTTTTACTACACATAATGTATCCTAAACACGTAATTATTTAACAGCTTGAAATGCTTCCAAAGGAGCTATTCAAGTCTTTTCTGTAAATAACACACCTTTTAAAACTATATTAATTCTTAATGTAATTTTGGGTCTTTTCTTACATTTCCTTAAAAAAAAAATCACTTCCCCTGTCAGTATTTGCCTGAAGAATTAAAATAGTTCAATTTCCAGTTGTATTAATTAGCTTTTTATGTGGCCAATTTTGTATTTGCTTATCTGAGGTATGGAGCGAGGGATGTTTTCCAGCTTCCTGGAAAGTCTTAACAACCCTCAGAGGAAGAAGTAGCTGTAAAAAACATTTCAAATGCAGGAGGATTGAAAGATGTTGCAAATTTTGCAGTTTCCCCATTCAGTATATGTGTAATACTGAATACTAGTGAGTGGGAATAATAATGGACGAGTCAAACTTCAGGAGCAGAGTAAGGGAAGTGAACTGCCACTTTCCAGTGTTAATCCCTTCACTGCCTTCATTTTCACCCTCCCTTAATATTTGTCTCTTCTGCAGCTCTCCAAATTTCTTAGAAGCCTCTTTGTTCCTCCTGCCTCTTCAAGCAAGAGCAACAGATGTTTCCTGTCTGTTTCTGGATGGCAGAGAGCTTTGGGGTAGAAACAGTCAAAACTTTATGAGTGAGACAGTGTGGGGGGAAAAAAAAAAAAAAAAAAAAAAAAGATTTTTCNTTGTGATGACTACATGCGGAAAAAAAAAAAAAAAAAAAAAAAAAAAGAAGATTCTGTTCTTGAATGCTGAACATGTAAAAAAAGGGGGACAGAATTAACTGGCCTGATGTCACTTCAAGGGAGCTTTATATCTGTGAATGTTAATGTAAAAAAGCTATTTGTCAATCTCTTGTCCAGTCATTGCATAGGTTTCAAAATTTATTCAAGACTGCATTATCCCATCTATATAATTTCATGCAATACAGCCTATACAAGTAGAGAAAAGTCTCACTTCTATGAAAGTATATAATTAAATTTACAAGTTCATAAATAATTTACTGGTACACACAAGTTTTATGACAAAAGTCATAAAGGGATTGCCACATTAAAGCTTGATTCAGTGTCATGCCACAAAAAGTTAGTCAGGTGAAACACTTTTATTTTCTTGAGTAAGGGCTCTAAATTTTCCCTCAATGTCCATGATTTTTCTCATACTTTAGAAACAGACTAGTTTTAAAATTGAGCACCAAATACTGTAAGAAGATCGTAGATTTCAGAACCAGAACATGTAAACAGCTGTGAAGGATTACAACAAATTTTAAAAAAAATTAATAGTTATCTAAGTTATTAAAAAATTAACACCAACCTTCCCCCCCACACACTTGGCATGTCAAATATAAACAGTTTGCAATCTGAATGTTTAAAGACTGGTGTGTGCATGCAAAATGTGATTTGTTTTTCAAGTGCAGTGTTCAGTACATATTAGTGATCCCAGCAATTTAAACTGACATTTCTCTTTGAGTATATTTTAACCTGTGCTTAATCTGAGGAACGCCTGAAGTAGCATAACTGGAAAATGCCACAGAGGCCAAAAGTTTTCTACTCTTTTCTTGTTTATTTTCTGTTTGACAGCACGATTTTTCATATGTCCATTTAGTGTGTGCAGATGACTTGTGGATATGTGAAAATATGAATTTACAATCCCAAGACTTCAAAACCAGGTTGAGAAACAGGAACTGTATTTGAGGATTTTGAGGTAGTGTGGGGCTTTGTTGTTTACAATTGCTTGTTAACTTAATTGCTTGTTAACCTATTTCTTGAAGCGTGGAAGTTTTATATGTGCTAAGGAAGAAAAATAGAAAGGTCCAAGACAAGCTACAAACAAGTACCTGAGCTAGAAGTTCATACTCTCCTGATTCTCTTCAGCCAGGTAAGCATAAATACTTGCACAAACTCAGTTCTATTCTCTCTCATTCTTTTCATTACAAGGACTACAGAAGGCATGCTAAGGGCAGTCTAAAACATTAACACAGTTACTCCATTTGATCTCAGGGATTGTGGTGGCATCTTGTCCCCCTGGATGTTTAGGAGACGTAGAATTTCATTCAAGGTGTTTATTAATTTGAGACAGCTGCTGTAATGGAAGCATCCACCACATTTGGATCAGAAGCACACTGTTTCTGACAGTCATCTCTCAGTCTCAGTATTTTATTTCTCTATCTCTTCCCTGTTAATCCCCCTAACTTCTGTCTCTCTAGAGTCCTGTCTTTTCTCTCTCCCTGTTGTAGAGAGTATAAAGAGGATATTGTTTTAGTCTTTCTGAGCAATTTTTAGTTCTTACACATGACAAACATTGTACAGTGCATTATTGACTTTTGCTAGACTCCTTTTGATAAAATTTCTATTGTTACCTTCCAGAACTTCACCACTTGTCTCTTCCACTTTAAAAGACTTTTGAACATCAGAATATGACACAAACATGTGACTGTATTTGAGGATGTCATGGTTCAAAATTTGAGGTTTGCCCTACTGAAAAACCAAGTGTCATCTGTGAAAAATTAGAATCCGTCTCAGGCCAAGCTTGGCTCTCTGAGTATTCAGCTGTATAAAATGGCCATTAATTTGAAAGTTGTGCCCACCTATGGAAAAAGAGATGGTTTTGACTGCTACAAACTTTAAGGCTGGAAATCTGTTAAATAAATAAAGCTGCATAGAGGAGCAGGGGAGTACTGGCTACAAAGGCAGCCCAAAAACTGTGAGCTACCAGAGATCTGCTGATTACTGTTGCAGAATGGGACTGTTTCTGAAACTATAAAAGCACAATTAGAGATATGGCAAGCATATAATAGATTCAGTACTCTTTATGGAAATAGAATATTGCTGAAATGGAGGCTTCTCTAGCCACACAGAAGAGAATGAACAATCAAGAAAATACAGGATACAAAAACTCTTAGTTCAGTTTGAAGGAAATTGTACAAGAATCCTAGGCTTCTCTGGCAGAAAGAAGGAAAAAAGTTTCAAGAATGTTATGTAGTTATTAAGAAAGAGAAAGAAAGTACTTTTGTCTACAATTTTGAATTTCTTATATAATAGGGCTTTTTGGTCTTCTATTTTTTTCATCCTGTCTCTATCTTAGATTCAATTATGTTCTGACTTCCTCATACTCAGTTTGACCTTGCTGCAAAGAAGTTAAATGGCGTGGTCAGCCCACACTCCTGTTACAGAGATTCACTTAGACTGGAGTAGAGGTAGAAAAAAATAGACAGAAATAGACAGAAAAGAATAGACAGAAAAAAATCTTCTGACTAAACCTTTTTCTATGACATAACATAAAGGACTCTGAAAGAAAAGGTGGAGCTATCTAAAAATGGTGTTTCTTCCAAGAACACTGATGGAGGGGATGCTTACATTATGGGAGAAAAAATGTAGCAGCTTTGGCAGCAAAAATGGAGAAAAGAGGCTGATAGAAACAAATTGCTAGATGAAATAAAAAATACTTGGCAAAGAAGCAGAGGAACACAGATCCTGAAAGAACCCTCAAACAGCTTACTATCCTTAGAGGCCAATTAAAGCTGAATCAGTCAGGAAAGACAGAAAGAGCCCTGCAAGCTTAATGAAAGTTTATATCAGGCAAAATAAAGCCCTGAGATTATTGTCATATAAGGTGTAGACTGCTAAGAGAAATAAGCTAGCTTGGCTATTAATGATACCAGAGCGGTATTTACATTTAAAACATTTTTACATTTACATTTAAAATATATTTGTAAGGTCTTTGAAGGTTTTCTGTGTCCATCTGTATGTTAACAAAACAGCTCCAGCTGACAAAATATTTTATGTAATGAAGCAAATATGCCCCCAGGTTGCAGCTGCCCAAATCACCATTTGAAGCTATCTGAGTAAGAAAAAAAATTAGAAAATATCTTCAGAAAATTGCCATCTAGCCTAGAGACTGTGTCTTTTAAATACTTCTAAACACCTTACATAGCAACTTGGAAAGACTGGTCGGCTTTTGCTTTTGGTAGTTGATACATTGCTTAGCAAGAGCTGGCTAAAGCATCTCTGTTAAATGTCATTGTTGTACATTATATTAGAAGGATAAAATCACTGACAGACACAGGTTAGAGTAAGGTCACCAGTTACTCAAAAAAATAGACAAAATTATGTCTCTTGCCCTGTGTCCCCATATCCTGGACCTCTGGCAGTCATTCAAAGGCGTGGCAATTGAAGGCTATTTTACTGGCATACCACTTTACATAAAAAGAAGTTTAAGTAGGAAATTCATGTTTTCATTTTCCCTATAAGTTTCCTTGAAGAGTCAAATACAAAAATAAATTGGAGGGATTTGTAACTCAGAGTTAAAATCAGTACTTCTCAAATTTCTACTCTTCAGGCATATAATTTTAGCATCTTCAAATGAAGCATATACCAATCCTCTTGTGACTGCCATCTTACCAGTCTTGAAAGCCAGTTGTATTCTTGGTTGATAGACACTACTGGCTCTCTCCTTTCACAGGGTGCTTGTATCAGAGTGAAAAGTTTCAGACGGACTCTGAATTTAAAAAATTCAAGAGGCAAGATCTGAACCCCCCAAACTACAAAAGGCAAAAGGAACCAAGGAGTAATTTATATTCGATCTAGAAATAAACATGCAAATTATATTCCATATCTCATTGTTTAGCTTTCTTAAGGGCAGAGAAAAAACCCTGGATATAGGCTCAACAGAGAAGATTAGTCCTCATCCACAGGATTTTTTTTGTTGTTTGCCTAGGATTTCCCACATTTGCCTTCAGAATTCAATTGCAAAATTTTGAAACATTTCTGAACCAATTTCTGCATGCTTTAGGGTTATCCATTTTATTTTTCTTTCTCTATATCTATCTGTTGAAGTGCTTCCTATGGATATACAATGCTCTAATTGCTTTTCATACTGTACAGTTTCTGATTCCCTTACAAGTAATATATAATTTTAAAATATCTTTAAAAATTGAGAATGTAGATCACTGTATACAAGTAAAAAAAGTTAGAACTGGAATATTTTTTTTTACTTTAGTTCTCTGTAGTAAAAACTGTTATTCCAATCTTTTTTACTTTATTGATTGATAAGGATTCTCAACTACATGTAAGTTCAGATGTAGGTCCAGGCGCTCTTTAGCCTCCTGTTAGGATGTCTGATGATCACCAAAACCTTGTTGTTCTTAATAAATGAGGCTGTTTCTCAAAATGTCTTAAGTCTTTCTAGAGAGCACTGAATCAGCTTTATTCTCTTAACAGCTTTTGCCTTATGTAAATACCTCCAGTAAGGTGCAAGTCAATTCTTTCCCTCATGGATATTTTCACCCCAGTCCCAAGTGCTTCTCTCCATGTGTGAGCATTTGAGAGTACCTTGGTCCTGCACTGAGGTATATCAGCTAAGGACTTTGTAATATATCCTGTCATAAAACAGACACAACATGCAGACTGTGAATTGACTCTCCATATGTGAACAGCTGGAGAGCAAGNTCCAGTAAGATGCAAGTCAATTCTTTCCCTCATTATTTTACCCCAGTCCCAAGTGCTTCTCTCCATGTGTGAGCATTTGAGAGTACCTTGGTCCTGCACTGAGGTATATCAGCTAAGGACTTTGTAATATCCTGTCATAAAACAGACACAACATGCAGACTGTGAATTGACTCTCCATTTGTGAACAGCTGGAGAGCAAGGTGGGTTTAAATGCTACCATGCTATCCTCATGTCTGTACAGTCGTTGTAGAGCTCCTACTGCTAAGAGGTTTCTTTCAGAGGTATGAGTATTTTACCCCCATCCTCTCCCAGATTCACATTTTAGAACCTAAATTATGTCCCTACATTTGACTTACTGACAGATTCCACTTGAACTGAAACAGTTACAATGGCTGGCCACACACATATGAAATGTGAGGATATGAAAATATATTTTGAAAAGCAGCAAAGTAAAGCAACCTTCTTGAAGAATTGATGGCAGCAAGAACTAATTTACTCTTCCCCTGATAGGAGGGATCCACAGATGGAGGTGAAGAACAAGTACTTGATAGTGTCTGGTTATGAGTAGGACAAGAAGACACATATGAAATTCTCATAATACTTTTTTGTTCAATTTAGTGAAATCAAAATAAGGCTGCCTTTTGTTTCTATAAGGAAACTGTAGGGGTTTTCCATGACTTTGTTCTTGTGATGACCAATAACACATGGCAGTAGTACTAATGCTTTTGGTACATTTAGCAAAGCAGGAGTTTTCCTACAGAACTAGTATAAGGACATTTATATCCACATATACATGAAAAGTATGGATAGAGTATATATATAAAACTTGAGTGGCAGGAATAATTTTGTTCCTGAGATATAAATTTGAAAAGGAAATTCTTAAGGCCTGTTTATAATTTATTTTTATGTTCTCATTAGAATTAAAATACCAAGTGATTGCAAAATATTCAGATCCAGAAGAGACAGTATTTTTATCTTAGTCACCTCTCCAGAATTCCCATGCTTGAATTCAAAGGAAGAAGATCCAAATTTGGGGGGTATTTGGTATTTATTTGTTTATTTTACTCTGCAATCTAAACAGTTCACCTTTCCTCTTAGGCCTCATCACAGAATTACATGAAGACCACGAAGAAATTCCTTGGAAAAATAAAGAGCAGAGGAAGACAGTGAGTATTTAGTAAGGGGAAGCAAGGGTTAAGGCCTGGGACTACAGAACAGCTGGAATATGTTAGTTTTACAGGAAGTCAGCCTGGAGAGGGAGTGTGAACTGCCAGCAGGTGGCTGGGAATGGCTGGATAACGCAGTGGTGGGACTGGAAGAGAGCTCTGCCTCTTACTGAGATGACTCGGCCAATTCCAGCCTGTTTTCCTTTGTAACACGGGACTTTTGTCAAAGCCCATTACAGTATATGTAGCATTTCCTTAAAATATAATAAGTTCTGGGTCGAACCCTGCTTGTATTGACACTTTTTATTTGCTCTATCTCTTAAAGCTTAACCTTGTTCTTTCTCAGATGAGGAAGAAAGAGCTGGTTGGTTGCTAGACAGGCTTCAGAGGGCGAGACACTGCTGTGTCCCTTGGGGAAACTGCCTCCAAGTCAAGCAGACCTGTTTTGTTAAGAGAAGCTGCAGCAGACAAGTGTGGGAAGAAGGGTGCTGGGCTTTCTTTCCCTTCTGTAGCAAGGAACGTTATGCTGACAGAGACAGCTGCTCTTACCACAGTGAGGCTTTGCTGTGGTTTGCAGTACTGGTCGATGTCCTCCAGAAGTCCTAGTCATAAAACAAGCTTTGCTGTGGGTGGCACCATACAAACACAAGAAGCTGGCCCTGCTCCAAAGACCTGGCTTGCAGTGTAGGTGTAACCAGGAAGCAGAAGACCCAATGGTAGTGCAGATCTGGGAGCATAGCACAGCAGTTTTCTCAGCATTTAACTGACACAGTGGTAAAAAAACCAACCAAACAAACAAAACACCAACCAACCAACCAAACAAACAAACAAAAACCACAAAGAAAGTTTGAAGGAAGGATTTGAAGATAACATGATCCCGCACAATTATATCTGAAAATCTCCTCCTGAGCATGAAGAGCAGTGTAGCTAGGATATATGTGTTACTATTTGACCATCCAACAGGGTGGAATTTGGCAGAATTTGAAGAAGCCAAGATGATAAGAGCTTGGAGAAGACTTTTATCTATATGGATGGTTGGGTAAAATTTTACATCATGCACTGAGCAGCAAGGCTCTGTAATTATTGTATAGAGCTATTAGGAGAGGACCTCTAGAGATGTCTAAGTTGAAGATATCTGAATTACATGTTGAGGAATCAGCAGGATGGCTGTATTCTGACAGGAGACCTTGTGCAAGGTTAACTTGAGAGAGAGAAGGGTGAGGATAGTAACAGCTCTGTTTCAGCCCCAATGATATTCGGCTAGTGATCCAGAGAGAGCTGTCAGAGAAAGAGAGAATGTATCTACTGGAAGATGCAGGTGTTAGGGAACTGGAGTACTTTGTGTTGGCATGTGTGCACTAGAGGATAAATACTTATTTTTTAAGTCAAAAGAGGTAATATCTGGGGCTGGAGGAAACGCTAACCAGAGTCCCAGAGAAGTTGCAGTGTAGGTGTAAGATTAGAGATTTCAGATGCAGACAGAGGAGCACAAGGAAACAAAACACCTGACAGAGAGCTGGCAAACTGGAGGGCACAATCACTGGAATTTATCCATAGAGTCCCTGCAAAGGCAGGCAGTGTTGGAATTAAAGGAAAATGTTAAATCCCAGTCAAGAAAGACGGGTGCATCAAGAAGAGTGTTACTGACTGTTGGGGTCAACTCAGATGGTGTACCTCAGAAAAAATACAGACAGAAGAGATGGAAACAAGTTTAGAAAGTACATACCAGCATCATACAAGGGTATTACAAGGAACATATTGAGGGTTGGTGTGGTTAGGAAAATGTTCTACAGAGAATATAAGAAGGCTTTTTACAGAAAGACTATCTTAACATTAAAAGAACAAACTGCAGCCAGAAATCCAATTCCCTCATAAATGAAACACTCATCACTAAAGCAGTCTTCTGTATTTCATTACATGCCTATACCCTTGTTGGTAAATTTTGTTGTGCCTTTGTCACTTTTCCAGGATAGTATGTAAAATGTTCAGATTTTTGCTGAGACTCAGCACTTATTAATCTTGGGGTTTTGCTAATAATAAATCCATGTTTTTCCAGCATATATTCTTAGAAGTGGACAAAAGCAATTACTTCTGAGAATTTACAGAGGTGTTAAATAGAAAATATGGTTGAGAATTAATAGTTGTTTTCATTACAAGTAGCCAAAATTTTTATTCCAAGGTATGTTTAATTGAAACTATAGCAATTAAGCATGTCTTAGCACTGTACTGCAGTGAGCTGTTCTAATCTAGTAGAGGCATTGGCTATCTAATGCTTTAAGAAAACATTCAGTACAGATTGCTTTCTAAGAGAAAAAACCCAGTGACCTATTACAAAATAATTTTGGCAAATATAAAATGATAAACTGCTTGGCACTTCTGAACAAGCAAACTACTTCTTTAAAGTGGCAGTCTGCATAGGAGCTTTCATGACAGTAAGATAATAAATACTGGCATGGATAAATTGTCATGAGTTGAACAAAAAAATCCCTGTCAAATTATCATTTTGATTTTATTATAATGAAAACAAATGTGCTGGTGGCTCCTTGCAGCAGTAATTTTGCTGTCCAAGATGACAGAGTTAGTTCTGAGAAACTTTTTAATTGTTTTATCCACATAATGGTGCACTGATCACTTTTAGTCACTGGGCAAGGAAATAATTTTTGATAACAAAAGCTAGATTTCATATCAGAGGTACCACTTTTATATTTAATTCTTTATTTGTGGCAACACAAATGAAAATAATTGTATAGCATGATGATTGGCACAGTGGGATCCACACTGTCCATGTCTTTGAGCTGGATAGGAGCAGATACAGAGAGTATGTACAGAATCATGACTTGTGTTTGACTCAAAAATCTTCACAGGACACCTAAAAGTGTGGCGATCTAAAATATTTTCCTTGAAGTGCTCAGAGGGTCTGCAAATGATAACTGGTTTCACTGTAGTTCACCAGGATATCCCCCAGTGTCTCAGCAGGTGCTTGTTGCATTCTTCACTGCCACCTATCTCCATGACCACTATGGATGCAGTTGCAGTACTTAATGCTTCATTTTCAAGTTATCAACCGTCCAGAGTTATTCAAATGGAGAGTAAAAGTGGTTGGATGATGATGCCACATCAACATTTTGTGTATTGTTTGAAAGAGAAGCAGATCTGCTTGAATATTTGTATAATAGCTTAATTAGGTCTGGTCAAATCTTTACTTTGGAGGTTGCACTGGGCATCCCTAAGCTCAGTGCATGAAACATGAAAGCAGGTCATGTCTGCCTTGGGTTTTTGTGAGCAGCACTACATCAAATAATGAGCTGTGTCTTGAAGGGCGTAGCCTATTGATTGTGCACCTCAATCTGTCATTTTTTTACCAGAGTTATGAATTTGGAACTTACTGGTGGTCATGCAGTTCATAAAAACAATAAGAATCAAATTACCCTAGTTTCAAAACCTAACATTAAAAATTAAGGTAGCTAAGTGGCATGGTGGTTTTTATACACAGCATACTATTTGGAAAACAAAAACAGGAATATGTTTTGGGTTATATGTATAGAGAAAAATTTACTCTGTTACCTTATTTCACTGAATATTTCAGACAATTTTCTCTAAACCACAGATATTTATATTTATATTTATATTTATATTTATATTTATATTTATATTTATATTTATATTTATATTTATATTTATATTTATATTTATATTTATATTTATATTTATATTTATATTTATATTTATATTTATATTTATATTTATATTTATATTTATATTTATATTTATATTTATATTTATATTTATATTTATATTTATATTTATATTTATATTTATATTTATATTTATATTTATATTTATATTTATATTTATATTTATATTTATATTTATATTTATATTTATATTTATATTTATATTTATATTTATATTTATATTTATATTTATATTTATATTTATATTTATATTTATATTTATATTTATATTTATATTTATATTTATATTTATATTTATATTTATATTTATATTTATATTTATATTTATATTTATATTTATATTTATATTTATATTTATATTTATATTTATATTTATATTTATATTTATATTTATATTTATATTTATATTTATATTTATATTTATATTTATATTTATATTTATATTTATATTTATATTTATATTTATATTTATATTTATATTTATATTTATATTTATATTTATATTTATATTTATATTTATATTTATATTTATATTTATATTTATATTTATATTTATATTTATATTTATATTTATATTTATATTTGAAAAATGTTTTGCTTATGCTATACCTTTGTTTGGTTTTAATAATATCAGAAGATGAAGAGGATGACCAATTTCTTTGTCGTTTAGCATGTTACATTGCTACTGAAACTTTTCAACACAGAGCATTTCACTGATTCCCTTTTCTCTGCCATCTGTCTGATCTGGCCTCTTTCCAAATTATGCTGCTTTCCAAGTGGATATGGTTGTCCTGGTACAAGAGTTTTCAGTCAGGATAAGGGAAATTCACATTGTGTTCAGTTGCTTCTTTGATAGTGTATATAAATATTGAACGGCCATATACACTTACAGTTTGTACATCCTAAGATGCACGTTAAAAATACCTCTTTGTCACAAACTCTGATTTGTGCTCTGTTTTATTGAAAATCTGACACTGTTAAAAATACTTGTTTTTCTGTCATTATGTTCTGTGTAAGTTCGCTTGTTTTGACAATTATTTTATCACAGTACCTGACCAATGGATGTTTTGAGGTTTGGTTGTCTGGTAAAATGTAAAGTTCCAGGTTATACACAGCATTGTAGAAATGTGAATTCAGCATTTCGGAAATAGCTGTCTTATCTTAGAAGTTCACTGTGAAATGTCTTAGGAGAGATAGTGTATTTTAGAAGTTGAGCAGTTAGGCGTGTGCCATTTAATGGACTGTCAAGTTGGGCACAAAATCACAAATCTCGACCAATATCGTAGGAAGTCTAGATTTATTTAAATTATATATTGTGGTCATATATTGCTTTAGGTATTGCATCATATCCAAGGACATCAGCAGAGAAATTACATCCCAGAGATCTAAGAAAATGCAATGCATCATTAAAAATGCTTTTGAGAAAGCATTGTATTTTTATGTGCACAAGTGCATTAACTGTTGAAAGGGCAGAGAGGTCTCATTTCACCTTCTTCCTTTATGCTAGAATCACTCTCATGCTAGTAATTAAATAGTGTGTTTTATTGTGAGCAATTGTAATAAAAACCTCTCAGATACTGACAACTTGTTTTAGAAGGAGCATATTACATTATATTTTGAACTATGTAGATCATCTCTGAACGGTGTAGAATTTCTTGTTGGACAATTAACTCTGGGTATCCCAGAATGTATTTCACAAGCTTCACTTTTCCTTTAAGAGAGAGAAATGTCTTAGGTTACCTGTAGTCCTGGTTTCAAGAAGGGATTTTCATCATTCAACTGAAAGAGTGAACCTTTGGCTTTCAGGATCTATCGCTGTGTCAGAGTCACTCCCAGCCTTGACTAGGATCTTGAAACAGCTGTCTCAGGCAGCGAGCTCCAGGGTTAGCACTGAGCCCTGTGCGTGCTGGGACAAGACGCTGGAGTTCAGTCCCTGGTTTGAGGATGCACACGGAGGGTAGCTGAAAGGTGTCGGCACTATTTAAGCCTCCCCTAGGCCACAACTTGAAGACTTGTATTTCATTTATATAAAGGCCCTTTTCCAGCGCCCTGGCAGGACAAATGTTGCATTCCCTTAGCCTGCTCTGAACTGCAAGTGAATGTAAGCACGTCTTCATCTTTTGACCTGTGCTGACACACTGAAAGAATGACTGGTATCTGGCAAAAGGAGAGCCAGTAGTGGCTGAAATCAAGACAGCCAAGGACAGCAATTTCACTCCAAAGGCAGATAAAATTGATAAAATTGGCATGTTAATAAGCTTCCAACTGAGTTTTTACCTTGATAATTCAAATAGTCTCCACAGAGAAATAGAAAGCATTCATTTTCTGGATTTCATCTGGTGTTTCAGAAAGTGTATTTTCTACCTCAGTGTAGCTTTCAATAACAAGAAAACTCTTTCTCATCTTTTGGGGGCAACTGAGTTCAGCGCATAAAGTAGTTGGTTTTTAGTTTATTTATAAGTTTATAATTTTTTCTAGTGTGGCCGTGGGTTTTTATCACACTATTTGAAAGATTTCAGTTTTCCCCCAGTGATAAGCATTCAATGTAACTGTCTGGAACTGTATCTGGATTCCATTTTGTGTGATTATGATATTGGTTTACCATATTTTCTTTACTAAGCAGATACTTAGCACCTAACTCATAGTTCAGGGTGTAGCTTTACAGACAGATGATAGTTATTACTCTGGTAAGCTATTTGGAATAAAACCCACCAGACTTTAACTTGCTCAAAAATGAACATATTCTCATGCAAATTCCTGAAGAGGGAACTGGCAGATTAGCAAGTATGAGAACAGGGACTCTGCTCTCTTCACCAAAGTTTGCCCAAAGGCTGGGAAGCAGCTGAATTACTGGATAATATTAATACCTCGTTTGTACTCTGAAACGGATGTATGCTGCCAGATCTTTTTCCTGTGGGGAAAAAAAAAGAACACAAATGACCACAAACACACTGACCCTCTCCACACCCCAAACTTAACATGTTATGCAAGTTAGTTTATAAAGAGAGAGTGATTGCTTTCAAACTTCATCCAGCAAATTTGTTATCAATTCTTATGAGATGAGAATCAGCCCTTGTATTTAATGAAAGATTCACTGCTATTCAATTACATAAATGTTGTCAGAAAACAGTCTTTCTGACCAGAACATAGAAATAGGGTTGTAATGTTAAGTATATTGTTTTGTTGCAAGCAGTGTTTTTTGGATTAACACTGTTGACCCTGAGCTCCGTTGTTGTAGACTTGGTTGCTAAAAATAGACTTATGCATGGAATTAATTTAAAAACGTTTGGGGTTTTTTTGGTTTTTGGGTTTTTTTTTAAGAGAGGTGTTTGGAGAGGGCAAAATTTGGATCATAGTACTTGTAGCAAATGAAAAATGTTTACTAAGGCTTGTTGCTTTTGTATTCCACATTATTTCCATATTAATATACTGTATTATATATATGTATAAATACACATATATTTCCACATTAATCTGAGAATTGGTTCGTCTGTAGCATTGGATTTATCGTACCTTGTTTTATTTTTCCTGGCAGTGTTTGAATCATCCTGACTCCAAATGCCAACTGGAGAAGGACAATTACTGCCAGTGATTGCCATCTTACTGCCTCTGCAAACCTGGGTGAGTTTGCTTGCTCCATGAGGAGTCTATGTATGAGGAACTACTCTTTATATTAAGGTGTTCTTCTGGTAGAGATGTGCTGCATGGCAGCTCTAATAATAGCCCTGGGTTTGTTCTCTGGATGGTCTTGTCTCCCTGTTCTTTTTCTTCCCATGCCAGCATCACTGCTGCTGGAGCTCTCTAGAGCACAGCTGCAGTGTGACCCACAATGTCCCTGCCTCCTGTGTTCATTGTTGCCCCTCCATGGCAGAGTTGTTAATCAGTTTGAGGTGCCTCAAAGCTGGCATACATCCTAAAATCTGGCCATACAATTGAGCCCATGCTCAATTATATATATATATAAATAATATAACTTTCCATATGAACGGCCACTTCAAAGCCACTAGGGCCACTCAGAGAGGCTAAAGCTCAGCATGTGGGTCAGCAATTTTATATCTTCCTCTTTTGGAAATGGCTATGGGGATTTGTATTTTCAAATGCTGTGAAAGGGAAGCCCCTCCCAGATCTAGAGCCATCGACAAAAATATTCTGGAAAGCAAAGACAGCAGAATATGTCAGTCATGTTATCCTTGCGCAACTCAGACATCTGTGAAAATTTCATGCTTCTGTGAGCAGATTCTCCAAAGGGCTGAATTTGGCTGCATGTCTCTCAGTGCATACTTCCATTTTCCCTGCTGTGCCTGTCCATTGTATGTTTTTAGTTGTCCTTGGTATTTGGGGGAAAAAAAGAAAAAGCAGAAAAGAAAAGAAAAAGCAGAAAGAAAAGCATTTAAATAAAATGTATAAATAACAGGAGCTGGTAGGCTTAAAATGGCAAAAAGCAAGAAAAACAGACTAGCTGTAAACCTGGAAATACTGTTCCCAACTCCTAGTGTGTGCAGGAAATGCAGCACATATGGCACATGGTATCACCTGGAGCTAGGCCTCTCTGTTGCACCTTGGCATCAGAGAGCAGGAACAAAGCAGAGATGCAGATTGTAACCCTTAGTGGCCTGGTGTCTGGTAAGGATCAGCTTAAGCCTGTTCTTGGACTCGGCTTCCAGTTCACAAATATGAGATGTTAAAAATAGAATCATTACAGAATGATCCCTTTTGTACTTAAACGTGGATATCAGTGCATTTTTGTTGATTAGAAACTTTCAATATCATTCTTCTAGTGTGTAGGAAATACATATGAACGTAATTGTACCCTTTCTTATAGAAAAGTTGAATTTTATTATAGTGACACTTCATTTATGATGCTCCTTGCAAAAGCTGTTTCTGATATTATGCTTTTAAGTGAGCTTCTCAGTGTTCCTTACAATCATTAATGAATCAGACGTTAGATAAAGACAGTGTAGGTATGGCAGCATATCATTATACAGGGGAGTAGAGTGAAGCACAAGGATGTAAATATTTACTACATCTTGCAGGATGTTGAGGAAAAGAAAGCTCTAAGGGTAGGATGATGTTTTTTACTGTTCATAGTGTACTTATCATAAAAAGAACCCTTAAAAACTTCAAACATTTCCTAACTTTTGCTCAACATTGGCAAAGGATTTTATCTGGGAAGGAATAAAAGAAAAAACCTCAGAACATCTGATATTGAGTATCCCTTCTGGGTTTTTTTAATATTATTTTTTTTTTTAAAGTTTCTTCTTTATTTTTTTCTTCATTGGTTTTTGTTTGGTTGGTTTGGGTTTTGGATTATTTCTTTGGTATTTTTTAGCATTTTTCATCTATTTGGAAAAAGAAGAAGGATAAAAATTTTCAGAATTATAGAAAATAGTTGCAGATTGATGCCAATCCATGGGATTTTATTAATACAAGAGATTCTCTTTAAAACCCCAAAAGCTGCTACTTCTGCCTCCCTTTCTGCTCTAGAATTTGTTTCCTTCATTCAGTTTACCACAGATCATCTTGGTACCACTGTTATACTAATGCACATGAATCTCTGCTCAGTTTGTCTGTCAAAACTTAAAAGTTTTTCTGTATTTCATGCATTTCTACAACAAAATGGGTATTAATTATCATGCATCAAGCACTGAAAAGCAAAAAAAATTTTACTTTTTTTTTTACAGGGACATCTTCACTGTTACAGGCTGATATTGAGCAGTTGTATGATTAACTGGAATCTTATGTTTAGAAATAAAGAAGTGCCAAGATTTCAAACTTGTGAGTATAATTATATGTATTTTTAGAAACTGAAATGAGCTCACACAGAGATTTTCAAAATAGACCTAGAAGAAGGAACAGAAAATGCCCAGCAAAGTGTAGGCATTCAGAAGTTTTAAGAACATTTTTTATATTTAAAAGACAACAATTACTTGGAACCCTAGAAAAGGCTGCAGCTGTTACCCAGTGGAACTTTTCTACTGCACTAGTATTTTCTGTTTAATAAAACTTCTGAAATGTTGCTCTGTACTGTGATAATATATTTAAGCTCTATACACAATTAAATACAATTTTGTCTCTTGTATTTTAAAAAAGTAGTGGACTTAGGAACATAGTGTAGTCTATGATGCATTAATTGTCAGAAAAACAATGTGTATGTTCACTTGAGACAAGGAAAGCTAGAATGTACTGGCTGTAATTAGCAGTTACTGGGGAAAAGGACTCTGCTTTTCAAAATGCTTTGTTTGCAGTAGTTAAAATTTGATTAATGAAAATTATCCCATTATCATATTGTGGCTGTTTGAAAAAGTAGCTTTGGAACAGTGGAATTGGTTTCAAAGTTACCTGGAAAGAATATTTAACTATAAGCATGTGAATCCCTGTGCAGACTGATTTTAGCAGCCACGGGTTCTGAGCTCTGCACAGAATGCTTCAGACCAAAAGCTCTACAGCTGTTTTAGTCCTTTGTCTCCTCAGCTCATATATGCCGTGACAATATAAGGTTTTTGGATCAAAGCTGAATTGCATTTGGCTGCCCTGAAGCAGAGAGCAGAAGAACTCGTATCTTGAAATTAAATGCAGTTGGATTTTCAGTGAAGGTGTTGCACTGAAGACTTAAATTCTTGAGTCTGACCCTAACTGTAGTGTTGCTCTCCTGTCTGCACTGAGTTTGTGACCTGGTGCCAAGTAATTCTCTCTTCAGGATAAAGTTACTACCCTGTCAGGTTTGCATTCTATAGAATTTACC
Source organism: Polioptila caerulea (assembly GCA_013397295.1). Taxonomy (NCBI): domain Eukaryota; kingdom Metazoa; phylum Chordata; class Aves; order Passeriformes; family Certhiidae; genus Polioptila; species Polioptila caerulea. Next base: position 588,319 of record VYXF01008145.1, on the reverse strand, counting down.
TTTTTTGTTTTTTGTATTTATTACAATTAGATTTACATGTTTTAAATGTGTTGGGGGTTGCATGAATTAGGAAAATGAGTTTTGATGGCTTAATGGAAGAAAGGGAAGTGAAGAACAACTGATTTATTGAAATTTCCCTCCTGAAATCCTAAGGATGGGGTGAGGGGAAAAATTCTCAGAGATGGCACTCTAGAGGGGGCAAATAGGGGAAAAATGTGTGATTTCAAATCCCCTCGAATTCCTGACTGAGTGCTCTAGTCTTTATATGATTGAAGATGCAAGAAGTTGCCAACACTAGTGCTCCTTTAGAAACAGGATTTATGGAAGTAAAAAAGTTTTGGCTAGCCTAAACTGTTTTTGAAGTGGGCAGCCACTTTTCAGTTGTCTCAATCTGCATTTTTTAGCCCATCTATTTCTTGGGTAAAAATCTCAGAAACATCTTTCAGTGTTAGAGAAACATGAATGAATGAAGCCACTGATAGTTACCAAAGGCATTTTTGCTGAAGTAGCCAAAATTAAACATTTTATTGGTGAAAGAGGATAGTAGCAGCTTTGATGTCTCAAACTCTTTTGCTGTTCCCTAAAGATTTTCACACCAGCTGCTCATCTCAGCTGGAGAAAACAGCACTTGGGAGTCAGAGAGCTAAAGTGTTCAATGAAGAAGTTTATTCATGAGGGAAGAGTTTCATTGATGTTAAAAGGTAAGCACAGAAAAGTAAACACAGCCCACTGGATTACAACAGGTTAGTAAATGCAAATGCTGCAGCATTCCCATAGAGCTCTTTCTGGAGAGGCAACTGTAATGTGCAATGTATTATGTTATTTTATTATGATCACATTTTTCAAAGTTATATGCCTTTTTTCATTTTTAGTGTGCTTTACTTACAAAAGTTGTTTGAAGTTAGTGAATAATAACACTGAGAGACATCAAAGTTTCAGAAAAATGTGGAAAAGAGGTGTTACAATTTAGATGAATCTGTTATTATTAAGGTGTTTTGGGATCTGCTGGTTTGGCTTCTAATGTGCATTCAGAACACCATCTTGTGGCCTAAGTTTCCAGTAATGTGTTGCAGTTGTGAACCATTTTTGTACTTCTCACAACAGTGCTGAGAACTGAGATCCCTCTAACTCCCATGAACATTGTGGCAAAACTCCCACTGAGCTTTACAGAAGGGAGAGGAAGGGTGGTTGGTGGCTTTTGTGACGTGCAGTGAGGTACTGGTGAAATGGTCTGTATCAATCTGAATTGCATTTGCTCATTACACATGGAGCAGTCCCTGAACAGGGGAGAGAGAATATAAATGAAGTATTTATTTAACAACAAGGTGCTAAATTTTAGGGGCATATTGTAAGTAAAAAACTGGCCTTTTGCTAGGGCATTGATGTACTACCTTTTGTTCCTTACAGCTTGTATTTTAAAACTTTCTGTTGTTTCTTTCTGTTGATGCAAAATAGTCAAATTGTAAACACTTCCCTATTGACAATATACACCTGTGTCAGTAGTAAAACTGTTGGCATGAAAGGCTAATCTAATGTGGACAAGCAATTCTGAACTACTCTAATCTCTTTTCGAATCTAGCTACTCTGAATCTCTTTTCTGACTATTCACAGCTATGGGCTTGCAGATAAATTCTAATCATTCAGCAACAGACAGCAACTTCTTAGTTCTCTTGCAGAGAAGTTGAGATGAGAGGGTTGTATTTTGCCATATGCTCTCATTGTCTTTGAAGCATTTCATTTAAGTGTCTTGTTTGAGGGTTCCATAAGATGGAGACAACCAGAATTGTTCCACAAAGAAAAGGATAGTGCAGCTTTCAAGCATTGCCCTACTTGTCAAATTTCTTGTATCTCTGTATAAGATGATACACAAGGACAAATGAAGGAGGTGAGGTAAAAGATTTATAACTGAAGTAATGCCAGCATGCTTACTTCTACCTGTACCAGACTCTGTCATGTGTTTATAATTTGGCCCCAACTTCTTGTAAGAAATAGATTCAGGTTTTTCTGTTCTTACAGTTTACTCATGGGACTGATAGGTTGACTGGGAGGCCAGCAAAGCTGATAGATAGATAGATAGATACGTGTAATGTTTTTATATATGATGAGAAATACAATGCTAAGTTTTGCTTTAACTGAAACATGAAAAGAAATAATTTTAATTTATGTTTTCTTTTAGCAACACAATATTTATTTTATTTTCTCATTATGGTTAGCTCTCACATGACACTTCAGGCACTCATGTACTATCCCTGTCATCTTATTCTAGTGAGGAAAATACTTGTTTTAGCAAGGCTGCTTTCAGTGTTTGATCATATGTGAATTGACAAAACAACCTACATCCTATTTCTATTCCATTTATTCTGCAGATTTTTGCCTATGCAACTTTCAGTAGTTCCTATGAAGCTGTCACAATCTGTTCTATCAAAATTACTTACAGGTCCTGTTGTTCAGGGGTCGTTCAGATGATAGATTGCTATGGTGTCTCTTGTTAATATGTGCTTTGGGAGTCCTTCATTTACACAGTAGACTTATTCAATTTTTGGTGAAATGTGACTATTACTCTTGCACAGAAGACACATGCTCAATCTAGATATGGTTTGCTTATTTTTAAAATAAATTGTATAAAAATAGGATGTCCCTCCACAAAACTCTGCTTTTAACCTTACAATCTAATTGCCTTGCCACTTGAAGCACTGCCAATTTCATGTACTGGACTGTTAATAACAGCTGGCAAGGAGTCCAGCTGCAACAGAAGAAGATTGAAGTATGACTGATGGCTCAGGGTGCTGGAAATGGTGGAAAATTCACTGAGAAGTGAATTCCTGTCTCCATCAGCTCAGCTATGTGGCAGAGGTATGGTTAGAATAGTCTGGTATTGGTTGTGGACTTGTGTATGAGAGGATTTGAATATTTGAAGGTATGAGGTGGCTTGAACAACTGCAGTCTAAATCTAACTGATTTTATCTATAACATTTTTATTCAGCACTTTTTAATGAGAATGGAGTTGATTTTAAAAACTTTTTCTTAATCAAATGCTGCTTTGATGTTATTATTTTAGTTATGATGCCATTTCTTAGTAAGTGATCTTTGCTGTGAGTGAGTAGTGATGGGCTGAGGATCTAAAACTGAGGCAGGGAAATACAGAAAACAATTCTAAGTATTATCCTGCCAATGTTTGTTTCTGTCTCACTTCCTCTAATGGGACTGTCATGGCAGTAGGCTATGCCTGCTTATGTAGTAGCTCATAGGGTTGAGCCCTCTGCTTGAGTCAGGAGCCTCCTAGACTATGAGCATGTGGGAGAACATGAACTGAGGAATGCAGGGAGATCTTGGGAGCTGCTTTTTTCCCAAGATCAACAGCTATATCAGTCCTGCTGACTGCACCTTGTGCAGTATCTGTTATTTGGGCTTTTGTAGTCTCAGTTGTACTTTTAGCTTTGACTGGGCATGTGAAACCACATACCTTAGAGAAAACTAAATAAATGGATTGTATCATTCAATTTCAGGGGATTTATCCACCCTATCTTGTAATTTTTACTTACATGAATAATTTTTGTTTACACGTTCCTAATCTGAATGGGATTACTTGCATTAGTGATAATGTGAGTAGCAGGTAGAGGATTAGTTCCTCTATTTGTCAGTGGTGTCAAAAGCAATAGAATATACAGTAATTTGGTTACATTTTCAATTATAATCTGAAATTAAAGAGCTTTATTTTGGAGCTGTTGCTCTGAATAGCAAGTATTGATATTTGTAATTGAATTCTGAGATAGAACTTTCCATACATTTGTAATGCAGAAAGCTCTCTCATCATGTGAGATTTCACTTGGCAGATGAATGGTCACCATTTAGTAACAATATTAAATCCTGCATTTCAAGAGTCAAAAGGACTGGAAGCTGCTTCTAGGGTAAAATATTTAATCTATTTCATATCTCAAAATTCTATAGTGTGAAATTACCAGGTTGAGAAACGTTTTGATAAATATTTGAGTACGTGCTGTGATTAATTTGTATTAGAATTATACTTTGAACCAGAGTAATTCATATTGGTAGGACACCTGATGAGGCAGACCTTGATCCTGAAAAAGACTCCAGGCAAACCTCCAATGAAAACTTAGCTGCCTTGAGCAATTTTCAAGACTCAGAGGTAAAATTTGATATAGTGTGAATGGGTGGCAGAATGAAAATAAATCATACTGCAGCTAGCCTGTTTTTCACAGCTACAGGTTTGAGGGGTTTGCTCTCTATTTTTTTTCTTTCTTTCTTTTCTTTTTGTTTTCCCCTTTTTAAGTTTTGTACTTGCACAGCTTGATTTTTAATGATTTATTCAAATTTGGTTTATGTGCAGCCTTTAGCCTTCATGTAATTAAACAGCAAATTTTGGGAAATGAATAATTTTGGCACATTATCCTTTTCAATATCTAAGACTTTTATTGCTGGAAAAATACTCTCCCCTTTTATATAAAACTTTCACACAGAGTAACTGTCTCCTCAGTCAAAAAATGTGGGAAAAGAAAAAGCTTGCTATAGTTTGAATACCAGATAGATGTAGATCATGCCACCCATTGTGGCTGCAAGTCACTTTGTATGCAGGGAGATACAGTGACCCTGACTCCAATCACAGCTTATTTGACAAGGAGGCAACAGCAGACAGTGAATGTAATCCTGCTGATTGCTCACAGTAAGTGATACTGCAGGAACCACCTCTCTGAAACACAGGATGCAGAAAGTTTTTGGCTTTCAGGTACTCTGGCCATTTTGGAATCTGAAATATCTTCTCCATGGCCAGCTTCCTTACTGGTCTGAGAACTGCTCCTTGATCACTGGAAGTGTTCCAGACCACAGCAGCAGTTGGCTGCCAATATATATATATGATAAAAAATAATTCCATTTTTTTTCCCCTTGGAATTACATGAAGGATAATCACAGTTTGGCCTTGAATAAAGACTTCATGTTCTGATTTACAGTAGGTATTTCTAATGTTCAGGTTTATGTTTTGTAAACTGCTGGGTTTACTTTAAAAGCAAATATAACAAACACTGAAAACCTGCTGTCATCAATTGTACTAGAGATTTTAGCTATGTGAGAATTGGCTTGATGTCAGGAGTCAAAAATGGGTACACAAATACCCAGGTTTGGAGAACCTGCCTTTAGACTTACATGAAGAAGGAGGAAAAAATATTTTTTAAATGACCAAAGAGTAACAGCAGATTTTAGTCCCATTGAAAAGAACACAAGATTAAAATACAGATGAAGGTGTTGTGAATCCAAAGGCTTACCTGTTTTTCTTATATCAGATGGTCTATAAGAATATGTTACTTTTCCAGACAAAGCTTCCTTGTTTTGTAGCTGTAGACACCCTGGCTACTACTTAAGACACAGAAAGACTGTGAAAGAAAAAGGAAACTATATATGAAATATAACAGAACCAGTTTGACATTCTTGTAAAAATAGGGGTTTTTGCTGAATGAACAATAGGCAGTCTGGTAGAGTTAGATAATTGTCTTAGCATCATTAATAGCTTGAGTTAGAAGAGAGGATTTAGGAAATTGAAGTTGATATGTCCAAATACTGAAATGAAGAACAAGATTTGCATATTTTTGATCATAGACTCATTCATTATTCAAGTCGCATTTTCATCTGCAATAGACGAAAGACCACCATAGACTGCAATGATAAATGCAAGGGCAAAATTTGACTGTGACTCAGGGGGAAATGACTAATCTTTCCTAAATTGTTCTGAATCTTGACATGTAGACCTCAAATACTCTAATTTATGTGAAAATGTCTTCTTTGGTCCCTCAGCTATTAGAAGTTGTAATAATGCAAGACCACAAAACCAGAAAAAGCTTTTAAAAGCTTATTCTTCTAAATAAGTGATTCTAAACTCAGATTAAGCCCACTAGACCCTGTATTTTCTGGATTTCCAGGGAGTTAGCCACAAAACTTGCACTAAAGTCAATGTCAGTTACTAAAATCAGTGGGAGTTGTGTGCCATGATTGCATGTAAACTCTGCAAATTTCTAAGAAAATATCAATCAAAGTAGTGGTGGAAAATATAAAGTATCAGAGTAACAAATATATGAGTAAATGAGCCAAATATCTAACAGAATGAAAAACATGATGGAAAAGAGAAGATAGGTGAAAAAGAGATGGTTGAATACGTTGGGTTATGTAAGACTGTAAAGGAGGATTTGTAAGGTTTCAGGAAATAGAATTTCTTGAGAAGCTGAGGGGAAATGGAAAGAAAGCCATCAGGCAGAATTTCTGTAAGGAACAGCTTCCTGCTGAGATAGAAGAGGTTTACTTTCAGTGCTGTACAAATGCATCCCAACAAGTACAACAAACAAGACCAGATGCATCATAAAATCAGGAGTAAGGAGAAGGCGTTTATATAAGCATGCAAACATACCACATGTAATGGAGAAGAGACAGAGCAGAGGGAGAACTGTGGGGGAAAAAGGAAAATCTGGGAGAAAACGGACATTGTATGGTGGTTGAGGAAGAAAGCAGACAGTTGATAGGATATGGTGGTCTGAGAAACATGGGAAGCATGTACTCTCTCTGTTGAAGAGGGTGATGCTGATCAAAATAATTAGTGCAGGGAGAAACTAAACGCATCACAGCATGGATTTTTTATCCAGCAGTTATATTCAGCAAAACAACTCACTAGTTCCATAAAAAGTGTTACCATAAAACATAGGACTTACTCTGATATAAATGTTGTAGATTCTTTAATTCATTAAGATTTCAAACCTGTTAGAAAGTTTCAAAAGAAAGAGAGGACCATTACTACTTGTATTCCTTTTAGTTCTACAAGATGCAGGTGCTTAAGACCCTTATAAAATCTCACCCAAATAAAAATGGAGAAAAGCTCTCTTCTCAAAAGCTTCTATTTAGAAATGGTCTTCCACAGAGACAAGGAAATAAATAAAAAGTTGTTGATAAAAACTATCTTTGAAACATTAGGGAGAAGGCAAGGTTTTGCAATGGATATGGAAGAATGATAAAATTAAATGTCACTAAACAAAGCTCACTGACTTTTCACATCCATGCAACTGTTGAAGAGAAGAATATTATTTCATGCTTATGGTGGGACTGAACCATAATTTCAGACTAGAGGAAAATGAAAGTCAATTGAAGACAAAGTACTTACTCTGTAGAGCTACACAATGGATTGTGTTGCTAAAAGAAGGCATCCTTAGAACTTTCTAGATCTAAGAAAATCATCTTCTTCCAAAGAAATTCAGAAAGTCAATGCAGCTGTTGCAGCAGGAATTAAACTTAGATGACCCATGAAATATTCCACTTTTTATGGATGCTCTGTTAGCAGAACCTATGAGGAGACATAAATAATCAAGACATGAATTTTAACAAACAGTGAATGGCCAGTATGCAAACCAGTTGAATTGTGAATGGCTTATAGGTAACATACATGTTTCTTGTGACATTTCATTTTAAAATTTAGCTGCTACATTAAGCTGGCTTTATGCCTTGAAGAGCATATTTACAAGCAGTGTTTTACAGGTGGTCACAATTGGTGATTTAATACACAGTCGATCTTTGCAGTTGTGTAGCAAATCAGATGAACAAATGGGATCTGGTGCCATTGAGAGATTGCATAAGCTCTCCAAACAAATCAACTTTGTAGTGTGTGAAAGTAAAAGATAGTGCTCTGAATACAAAGCAAAAGAAGCTACAAAACCCCCTGAACAGCAGGAGAACACAGGTAAAGTTTTTGAATAGATACCAAATACTAGAAGGTACAACAGAGATAAATAAAATATACACTAAAGATGCAGTATAATAAAGTACTGTAATTTGGGCTGTCAGCACGAGTGTAGTGAGTTCAAAATAGAATAAATGAGTTAGCTTTTATGGGGTATTTAACCACAAACTGCCATAAACCGAGCCTGCTGCTGGTAATACATATTCAAATGCAGCAAACATGCTATTGGGAAAAATTATATAAAATCACACTATAAACTTTTTAGTTATGTTTCTTGAATTTGTCCTCTAGGCATCTGCAGTTTGCCTTTTTCAGACTTGACATCTGCAGAAGGGGTAGCTTCAGTGCCATTTCCCACAGTATCATGGAAATAATTATGTCTGCATTTACATAGGGTACCCCTACCCAGGGCAAGGATTGGAACTAGATGATCAATAAGGTCCCTTTCCACCCAGGCCATTCTCTGATTCTGTGATAGTAAGAAGACTTATTTTGGACATGGACAAACCAGACTGTCTCAGATTCAACACGCAGTTCACAATAGTTCCAGAAATGCCTCCTATAGCACGAGGTTTTTTCCTAAGTAATGTTAACTGAAAGTAAAACTAGATTGGGGAAAAAATAATTTTTATCAATCTATTATTTGGGTATGTGGAGGACCCATGAGAGATGTCTGTCCAAAACAGCTTCAGGACAGCTGTTTTCATGTGATCTGCCAGAATGGTTTCCTAAGAGCTTTGTACCACTGGCTTCTCAGCCCGTTGCTGCAGCTTAAGAGCTACAGAGGGTAATGTCTGAGAAGCCAGTGCCACTTGCAAGGCTGCAGTGCTGTCTCACAACGTTGCATTGGAGTATTTCTGCACATTTAATGACTGCCATTCCAGTGTCCTGTGTCATTTTGGAAATGGATAATGCAAGTGCTTCATGCCTGCTTAAGAGGCATTTCTTGGGCATTGTGTCTGGTCTGATTCCCAGTAGCACAATGTCACTGTGGGACATGCAAGGACACACACAGACCCACTTTCTCGTGAGAAGGCTAAAACTGTTTATTAAAACATCAGACCCTAAATTTATAGTGTTTTTACACAGACTAGGGATTGGAGGAGAAGTTGGACACCTCCCCCATCTCATTGGTCAAGACAACTGCCCATCAGTTGTTTTTTCACACCAAGAGAAAGTATGTTAACAACCTCATTTTATTATAAACATGCTTCTAATTATAACACGTGTGTATGAGAAAGAAATAAGAACTATAAAAACATTAAGTTAGAAAGTGCATCAGGAAAGCTTGAAAAATCAGGGCGACAGCACAAGGTATGGGTCCAGTGACCATTGCTAGCTGCCTCCCAGAACCCCTCCTACAAACTGAGCAAAGATAAAGGTTATTCTAATAACTAGTTACAGAAATAACACAGATATTATTTTCTTATATATTTATATAAAGTTATATTTCTTTTGTGATGTTTTCTATAAATTCTAAAGGTACTTAAATTTTCCCATTATTTTATTTTATTTTTCTATATTTGATTTTTCATAGCTTTATTATATTAGTTCCCATCATTCAGTTCTTAATAATCTCTTTCTCAACACTATTACTATTCACACAAAATTATAATCTTCCATTTGAAGAGGCAATGAAGGTAACTGTAAACCAGGATTCTGTGTATATTTCCTAATGCCATTCCTAATTTAATTTCCAAGCAAAAAAAAACCCCAAAGCAAACCTTCCCCCAAAAAAAACCCCACAAAAAACCAACGTTTTCCCCTACAATTAATTAGCAGATTATTCTGTTATTACTCTGTTATTTTAACAGAATAACATCTGGGGGAAATGCAGGTTTTAGAGTAAAATGTTTTAGAATAAAATTACAGTTCTTTATTTATTGTTCAGTGAATTTTCTGCAAATTTGCTGGTGTTTAGTAATCTACTGAAAAGGCCTGCCACCAATTCTAGCTTTTATCCCAATTTTTCTGTTGTTCTGTCAATGTTTGATAAGGAAATTACCTGCTACAAAGAGATGTTTGAGAATCAAAGACAGTAAGTAGGAAAAAGCTCCAACTTCTTCCTAATTTAATTATTATTTTAAAAATTATTAATTTGTTTACATGTTATTATTTCTTAATTAATCTAATATACCTTAATTAGTATAGTTCAATATATTTTTTTTTCTCTAAAGAGATATGTTATATTTCATTTGGGGTTTGTAATAAGTTTTAAATAGTTAGCTTGGAATTTTCAATTATTTTCTATATTCTTTACAGTTTTATACTCAGTCTCAGGAACACAGTAATTTTCTTTGCCTATTTTCTGGATTATGCCTACCGATTTCTCTCTTCCCATTGGACACATGTTGTATTTTCATAGGAGCTTAGTTCCAAGGGCCTCTTTTTTTCTTCTGCTGTGCATTGTTTTCAGTAATCTTACTGTTCTACAAGCACATACTTATTATATGATAGCAAGAAGAGCAAATTTTTTTCTGTTCATTTTCACACCTTGGTGGTAGAAATTAAAAACCTTTTCTCCTTCAGAGTAATACTAAGATGCTTGGAGCAGTGTCATCATTTTTAAGCCTGCAATTGCTAGGATATAAGAGATGAAATTTTGTATGTTCTCTGTTTTTAAAGTAATAACTGTTTCTAAAGTAATCAGAAAGTAAGGAAACATATTTCCACAGATACTGAAATTAGTCAAACAACTTAGGAGAAAGATGAACTGAAATCAAAATAAACCTGCAGCTGGTTTTTGCTGATCCTCTCAAAATGCTGCCATGGCTTTTGGAACATTTCCGTACATTTCCAGGTTAGGCAATTCTGGCTTTCAAACAAAACCAAAATTAGAATTATTGAAGAAACCATGAGACAAGCAGTTTTTCCACAGTATTTTTAGCCTGATTACTAGCAGATTTCATGGGAATTTAATGATTTAGTTCATTCTGAGAGTTACTGTACCATTCAGAGAATTTGTTGTATTTTGCCAATCATTCTGGCCAAAATGTAGGCCATGGAAATTTTTTAATTCTCTCTTTACTAATCAAGTTTGTAATGATATCTATTGCTTGTGTGGAAATGAGACACTCATGAGTATGGAAGATCACTTCTCCCTGAATTAGGATTTTTAAAAGGAGATACTATAAAAAGGAACTTGACAGTGCAGTAATAGTAGCAGGAAACTGGGAGATTTTTAAAAAGCAGATGCTCTTGTGAACCAAAACACAAGTTCTGGAAGCTCTGAAATGTTCATGAGAAATTTAAAAATACTTGAAATCGGAACACTTTCTCATCTTATTTCATTGAAATTCAAATTATATTAAACTTCCACTTTAAAATGAACATGCAGATGCTTAGAGTCCTTTCTTTTTTTCCTTTGCAACAAAATTACCTTCTGATGAAATTCAGTGAAAGCAAAAACTTAAACTTCAGACAAAAAGTTGACAGGCTTTATCCAGTTCTTAAGAATCCCAATAGAAAATAATTGCAGCAGAGATTGCATAGATGTACAAGAAAGCTGACGTAGCCCGTGACATTTTGGTTCTGTTTCCTGTCTCTAAAAGCTCAGATCTGCACATCTCAATGTAAGCAATTAAAGGTATACTTTGATGTGCGTGAAAAATTCAGAAATGTACCCATAAAGTTCTCATAAGATGCTTTTTGATTTTTATAATCTGTTCAATGAGCATTGAATCATACTTGTAAGTATACTCCTCATTGAATGTTTCCTCCTAATTTCTCTAATTTCTGCAGGGATCATGCGGAAGAGGAGGAAAATTTCTGTAACAAAGTTTGAAGAAACTTTTTCTCTTCAAGAAAAATATACAGAAAGAGCATATGGCTATCTTGGCAGCTGCAGCAGAAATTAGATTCCACAATGCTCTTAAAGGAGGTGTCCAGATCTGCATGGTGACAAACCACAGTGAGGTCTGCTAAATCTCTCCTCTTCATGACCTCATGACTAAGTGAGTGTTTTCATTTGTGTTTATAGCCCTGTTTATAACAGTTTATAACTGTTTTAGTGTCATCCATGCTTACTACTGAGGTTTTGCCAAAGGAACCCCCCCTTGTACTGTCAGAAAAGCCACTGGAATATCTAAACAGTAACTAGACTTGCCTGCAGCCAGCATAAGCCCTGTTCCACCTAGGCTGTTTCACAGAAGTGGGAGCTTTATATGGTTGGTGTTGCCCAGCCCTCTAATTTGTTGGTGTCTCTCTGCAGTCCCTTCCTGATTTTGAGGAGTCAGCAGCTCCTCCCGGTTTTGCATCATCTGTGAACTTGCTTGGTAACCCTTCCAGTCCTGTGTCCAAGCCATTTATGAGGATGTTGAGGAGCACTCAGCTGAGGACGGGTATTTTGCTTGGAAAGGGTTACCCTTCTGATTTCTACCTGTCAGTGAACTAAAATCTGAGTATTTCACACAGAAGCTATGATAGAAAAACAAAAGAGGAGCTGCAGGAGGAGTAATGTGTCCTGTTTTTGTCCAGTCATCCACCTTAGGAAGAGTAAGAAATCTTCAGTTTATAGGCTATCCTGGAAATTTTTGTTTACATTAAAAACCAGGTTGTCTAGGAATGTGTAAATAGGATGCAGAATCAACTGATGCATCATTATAAGAAGGTTAAATCCATTGAGAACCTGGCCTTAGATGTTTCTAAAACTAGAAGACTGAGCATTTGATTGTCAGTCAAGTGACAAGTGACAAGTCACTTCCCAAGTGACAAGATTAATGGTTAAGTTAATTGCAGCATAACAGGTAAACTCGAGTTTGGTACAGAAGAGACTGAACAAAGAAGGAAGGAATCTGTTTTAAGATGTTTCTGATAACCTTAGAAAGAGTAAGAGTTTTTCTTACTCTTCCTATACTGCAAATTTAGCTGTATTTGAAACCTGTGCCAGAGGCTGAGGAAGACCGTGTTGCAAAGCAAGTAAAACACATGATTTGAAGAGTTTTGATAAACAACAGTCTGCCTCTGACTTGGCAGAATGCAGATCTTTGTGACCATAATGAACAGGCAGGGAGAACTTGCTTAAAATGTGAATGAGAGAATTAGAATATTCAAGCATAATGTGAAACTGGGTGTTGTAGAGAGTGAATAAAACATATTTTGTCAAGAAAAAATTGGCAGAAATCCTTTCTTCTATCCATTGATTAAGAAAAACCCCTATGAAGTACAATTCAAGAAACAGTGGAGATTTGCCAGATAGTCTACATGATAGCAGATCCAGGATATATTTTGTTCTGGGAGTAGCTATTGTCAATAAATAGGTGTAAATACTTTTAGGAAAACCAGGATTAAGTAAAAGCTAGAATTGTTTTCAAACATTTACACTTGCTGATGCAAATCTAACTCCAAAGGGAAATAGTTTTCTGTAACTAGTTCCAGATGTACTTGTAAAAGTTACAATGAAAAGGTAATTATGTTGTAAATAGTGGGAATACTTTTCTTCATCAAAGTGAGAGTTTCTTTATTCCTGGACTCAGCTGGAATAAGAAATACACACTGGGAAGAGCAATTCTAAACCCCTGTTACTTATTCTCTAAATTATTCTTTCCAGGACAATCAGTATTTGCTTCAGACAGATCCTCTTTCTGATGAATGGAAACTCTACACTGAATACATAGAACACATGATTGTAGATGGGCCGTTCAAAGCTATCCAGTGCTTTCTTCAGTATCTGAATGAAAACACTGAGGCAACATTTAAATCCACTCCTTTATTTGAAGTGCAGCTTTTTCTTAGTAGCTGTGAAATAACTTTTAAACCTTCTTTGGACTTAATGTCAATGGCAATTGCTGTGATATTATGGGAAGCTAATCAAAAACAGCTATGATACTGCATTATCTGTAGACAGATTGTCAAATACTTTGGAAAAAACTCTTTTCAGTTATTCTTACTTTGGCTACTTTTTCTCTTTTTTCTTTCTTTTTTTAAAGTGTCACACTTGATCTTTCCTCTAGGCATTTGAATGTAGTTGTTTTCCCAGCTGACTCACCCCTATGCAATGGCTTATGCCAAGAAGGCTAATATCTCAAGAGAGGCTGTGAGGACTTTTCCCATCTGTTCCTGGTGAGCTGTCATATTCTACTCTCCTTAACCTCTGCTTCTCTTGTTTTATGAATGTATCCAGTCATTTCCATCAGCCACTAACACATATATTTTTAAATTATATTGGCTGACTTCCTTTTAACTTCTTCTGGTTCACTTGCCCAGTTCAGAGTGCCTTTCTAATACGCACTGGAATCTGCAGCTGGATGGACCCTCTCCAAAGCTGGTTCATGAATTTGCCTTCTACTTCCACTTTGTGCATTGAGCACTGGCAGTCTTTGGCTTTACAGTGTCTGTTTTACTGAGCATTTGGTGTCAAATAACTTCTACATATGCCAGGCTGGGCATTTCTCAAGAACTGCTGGTTTCTTTGTGATTATTGGTTGAATATTTGCTTTCTTGGTTACTTCTTCTTGTCAGGACACCTGATACCATTTCTGCTCCCAGATCTGCAAGTACAGCTGAGCCATGTATCTGCAATAAGTTCCTTCTCTGTAAGCTGTGAGGTTATGTCCACAGATAGCTGACAAAAGTGTTTGGTGAATTACAGTGAAACAATTTTGCTAAAAAATTAATGTAAATGCAAGTTTTTTTGTGCAAGAGCATTTTTTTCCAGACTCGCAGGACATGCAAAATCTTCCTGCAATTTCTTCCTTTTGCAGGTTTTTTAATACGTTATGGGAAAAAAAATCAGTAAATAAATATATCAAAACATCACAGTTTACACAGGCAAAAATAGATAAAATATAAATTGGTTACAATGTACAATAGTGAAAAGGAAGCAAAGGATGAGGTTGGACACAGTATTGCATTTTTTGGAGCTCTACTGGAAAGTGACACTGATGGTCATAAGGATCTGAATCCCAGTCCGTCTCACTAGCAAGTGCTGTAAGTTAAATCAACATGTTGGAGGATGTGAGTAATAACAAGTGCACTGTTTTGTCTCTAGCTGATGACAGTAGGTACTTTGAATTTTTGATGTTAGTGTGATGCATGAAACAGAAATTATAATACTTGAGAAACATGTATCCAAGCAGTCATTTCCTATTAAGTTGTTTCAGGGAGCAGACAGGAAACCTGCTGCTAACTGACAAGTTATAATTGTCATTGCCATCAGTGCAATAACTTGGGTCTTGGCGTGTGACTTAGCTGTAAGGATGTCTTTTCTGTCTTGAATTTAATCTTTGCCTCTACTGCTTTTTCATTTTTGGATGTTCATTTAGCATTATGTAGATCAGATGGATACCTTGGAAGAAATAAGTCAAGTAGCTGTGAGGAAGAGGGACTTGGTCACTGTCTGTGTCCTGGAACAACACTTTAACAAAGAATGGCACTCAATGGATTGATGATAAAATTGGATGTGTGAAGCAGTTTCTGCTCAGTGGACAATTTCTTAGTAAAGGGAAGCTGGAATTTTATTAAAATTCTGAGGGTCTAAAGTGTTCATGAGGCTTACTGCATTCTAAAGAACAGGTATTTCCATTCTTGCAGAGGTTCCTTTGCTTTCATTTCTGTGCCTGTTAATGAAACATAAATAATTCTACTATTTTGTTGTCTTTTCTAAAATCTCTTGTTCATCATGGGTTTTTTGGGTTTTTTTGGTTTTTTTAGGATCAACATCTTTTTCATAAGTTAATGAATCTTCAAATCAGAAGAATTTTTAATAGTTGTTTCAGATCAAGTCAACCATAAGCTTTTAAAATTTAATTGGAGAATTTAATTTAAAAGGGGACCTCAAATTTTAAGGAAAATGAATCGGGTTTAGTCAAGCTCCTCTAGTTTCTGTTTAATATATATTTTTTATCTATAGATCCATAAGCACAAATATATAAGCATATATATATGTAATCCTCTTTACATGTAAATATATACATGTATATACATATATATGTATTTCTATTGAGAAGGATGGATTGAATAATCACTTTAAGTCCCTTCCATCCCTTTAAGCCACGAGACAATAGAGATATTTTGCAGACTTTCAATCCATTCTTTGGGAGAGTAACTCTTTGAAATTAGTAGCAATCCTGGGCTCTTCTAAAAGATAGATGTGGATCACAGTGCTGTACCCATCCCCTCAGATGCCCATCTGAACTATTTCTTGCTGTCAGACACAAAGTCCCCGCCCCTGATTCTGCAGCACCAAGGACCTCAATAGGGTTATTACTGGATCCACGTGCAGTAGATGCAGAACAGGAAGAGATGGTCAAGAGTAAATGGCTCCATATTTCTCAAGGATAACTTGTCACTTTTGTGAAATGCATTTCTCTCTTACTTAAAAGGAAGAGAAAAAAGGAGCCCACCAGCTAAGCCTTATCACCATGCTTCTGTGTTTTTGACAGAATTTACTTGTTCATTAATATTTTTTATATGTTTGGTTTGCTTTAAGTTTTCAGGTGTTCTCTGCTAATTACCTCAACTTTTTCTTACATTACATGTTGCTGAAGGGAGAGGCTCACTCATGAAACCAGAGACAGGTTGACTAAGAAAGTGTGAGGAGAGTGCACAGCTCTGGGTGAAATAATGAGACACCCATAGAAAAATAAAAGATGGGAAAGTCCTCCAAGATCATAAAGTCCAACCTTGACCCAACGCCTCCATGCCCATTAAACCTTATGGTGAAGTGCCATGTCCACTTGGTTTTTGAACACTTACAGGGATGGTGACTCTACTACTTCCCTGGGGAGTCTGCTTCAAAGCTTAGCCACTCCTTCAGTGATGCAATGTCTGTGCAGCACCAGGAATTACCAGGAACACAGATTGCATTTTTAATTTACATTTACATTTACACTGACCTCTTGAGAACTTGGTGATAGCAGCTGGGAGAACTGGGGTGAGGATCCCATGGAAAACTGGAGACAAGGATTCAACATAACAGCTCTAAAACTCTGGTCCATACTTAATATAGGAGCAAGTATAAGAATAACCCTAAATACATTTGGGTTTGGGGGTTTTTTTAGAGCTCTTTACCTGGGACACTTTTACTGAATATATTTTTTAAAATATAATGATATTTGCTGTCTGTTCCCTATTCTAAGGAAAATGTCCTATTGACTTAATTGTGTCCAGAATAGGAACATTGTACATTTTTCTTAATGTTCTTAAGTTTCATTCAAGAGATTTAATAAGAAATGTTTATCAATGTTGTAGCATCATTGTCCTCCTAGGAATCAATTAAAATTTTAGAACAAAAACTTATTTGTCAGTGGAAGGCAGTGTTTTCACCTGAATAGTCATGTGCTAAAGGCATTTTTGATGTCAGATTTTAACTATGGATCTCCTTTATTAATGGAACATAGATTTCAAGGCCAGACAGGACCATTAGTTTATGTGGTCTGCCTTTCACAAAATAGGATTTCCACATTGCAAAAATATGCCCTAGAAGGCCCACCTGAAAGATTTGACTTCTATTTTTATGTTCTTGAATTTTAGTTAATCCTGAAATGCAGTCAAAAATGTAACATTTGCTCGTCTCCAATCCTTGGGGCTAAAAGCAGAGCTGAGGGATACAGAGGGATCACATGGCTCAAATAGCTGAAGATCCTTGGTCAGGGGGTTTGGCATAGCATGTGAGATATAGTGGACTTAATCCACTGTTTGATTTACAGCAGAACCTTGATCTTGGTGCTCTCTTATATTCCAGATGAATGTACAAAACATGAGGAAATCCACTGCTGCATTTTGATATATACAAGTTTTATACAAAACCTGTTGAAATGTTGGTTCTGTCTACTTCCCTGCTGGGACAAAAATAATTTTTGAAATATGAACATTTCTAGTTAAATGAAAATTCTTTTTCCAGACGATCTGAGCACAGGTAGCATATGATTTTGATTTGGCAAACAAATACTGAAAATATCTCAATTCACCTCTGCCCCAAAATTAGAAGGTTTTTTCTGTGCATAACCTGAGGCAGGTTAAATCTGTTTGCTGTAAAAGTCTACAGGGTAATCTTAACCTTGCAGGATTAGGGCATCCTTTTTTTGTGCCGGTAAATCGGGTAATTAGCAGCTTCATCACTTTTCAGGTGTGCAAACTATCAGTGTCCTGAGTGCTAATAATGGCCCTGAGCAGCTCTTCCTGGGGCTCCTCCTCCCAGCCCGGGGACCCCACCGCAGCCCATCCCTGCCGCCTCACTTTCTCTGAGGCACAGGGAGGGGTTCGTGTCCTGCAGCCTCCCATCAGACAGGGATCCTGGGGTGCTTGGGGCTGGCTCTGGACCTGTGCCCCAGGTGTGCTCCCCAGGGGCTCTGAGCTCTCGCCTGCCCTTATCTGTGTCTCTCACCACTCCTGGCTGTGCTTGCTGTGGAACCCAGGGTCTGTTTCACTACTGACTGTGTCTGGGGCTATGGATGCACCCCGTCACAAACACCTGGCACTGCTGCTGTGCTGAAGGCCCTCTGGGACTGGGCCCTTGGTTGATGAGGGTGTTGTCTGCTGGGGTAACTTTCTGCTCCTGGCTCAGCTTCCCTTGGGAAGCAGCCGGCCCTTGCTGCTCCATGATGAGCGTGTGCCTGTTTGCACACAGAGGCACAGAAATGCTGCAGAGATGGTACCTGCGAACTGGAGGTAATCCTCTTGAAAGTTTGAACCATGCTTTTTAATGTAACTTTAATTAGAGAAGTGTTGGCAGACCAAAAACTGAAGCAGTAAAAATAACACCAGTATAATGTTTGATTTTTTCAGTGTGTAAAAGAGTGGTTCTTTATGAATCAGAGCTTTGCTATCAACCTGATTTTTCCGAGTGACTAAATATGTTTCTGTAGTTATTTTTTCCCTAGCGTCATTTGCAGGAAATGTAAAGACTTACACTGCAGATGAAAACAGGGAATCTTTCCCAATAATTTCTTTACTATTCATTTCTAATCTGTCATGCCTCTTAATGCATCTGAAAAATAAACTTCACTTGCATGGAAATACCCATTTTAAAGTACAATTTATAGGCAGATATTTCATTGTGTTCTTATTTACACATTGTCAGAGGATTGCTAGTGTTTATTAAACTTCTAGCCACTTTCTTCAAATAGTGATAGGAAAACTTTCTGAGCAATATAACTTGCAAAGAGGTAATGAGGTTCAGCTGTGTCACAGGATTGTGGAATTAAGTTAAATGAGATTCAGAGTAAACACAGATGTTTGCAAAAGCCCCATGTACTTTTTCAAAACAACATCAAGGAAACAAACATTTATCCTTGTGTATCTTTGCCTTTTAATTACTGTGTCTAATTACACTGTTGTGAGTGAGTCCATGCCCATATGCGACTAGACTTGTGACTGACCCTTTTGTCAGCAACAGGTATAGCTTGTAGAGCAGATGAGCCTCTGGGATGTCTAACAGGAATGTAAGGAATATGACTTTATTTTTTTGGACCAGACTGGGGTCAAGCACACCCTTGTTAAGAGCTAAGCAGGTTAAACAAAACGACTTGATGTGTTTGGGGCTTACTAATACATTCTGTTGTCACTAATTTTATTTTTGTGACTTTATTATGGGTGGGTCAAAATAATGTATTTATCAAACTATTTTATCATGAGTTGCATGACCTACTTTTATCAGGAGTTGCATGAGGTGCTTTTTGTGTTGCTGAGGATTATTTCAAAATTTAATATACGTAAACATGTTCTAACTAGAAAATGCAGGATGTTGTAAAGGAATTTTAAACTTTCCCATAAACTGCATTTAGTAAGTTACTCTGCGTAAAGAGTCCATCTTTGTCACTGCATAAAAACAATAGGGAGGGAATTACACAACATCCACTAATATTTAAAAAAAAAAAAGGGAAAAAGCAGGGAATGTTGGGGAAAATGAAAGTATGTATGCTTGTGTAGGGAGTTGTTGGCTCTGCAAACTGACAAACAATATCTACTTGTAATGTGGTTAGGAATTACCTGAAATGTGGAAGAATCTTAAAAAGATTGACTTCACTGTAAAGCATGAAACAGTACCTCTACAGACCAAAGAAGTGTTGGTTATCAGAAGAAAATGTGTACTTTTGGAGGTGAGATCAGTTTTGTGCTCTGAACCAAATGATTTTTCATTTTTTGTTCTGATAACAAGCTGGTGGCAAGCTTCACTGAACTGAGAAATTGTAAACTCTTAGAAAAGGCTGTCTAAAGATAACAATTCAATGTTTCTGCGTAATGTATTCTGAATGAATCTGATAATTTAAAGCCCACTCCACCAAAATGGGGGTGATGCTTGTGTCCTTTTTATCTTCAATTATGTCTAATCTGTTTCTAATTTAAACATTATAATGCTGTTGTCAGATCAAATATAGATTTTAAATGTTTTATTCTTCTCCATTGGGAATGTTTTAAATGTATGTGGGCTTTTAAATTTTTGGGCAGTACTGACTGAGTCTAATAAAGTTTTAGGTAAATTTAAAGGAAATAAGAGTGCTTAAAAGTGAAATGGTTCATAGTTCATAAGAGGGGACATATTTAATCAAAGGCAGCTAAGGAAAAGTTTGGGAACAGTCTCCATGGATTACTTGCTTAGGTAATTAACCTCTAAGAAACCCTAATCCAATAAGTAAGTTGTATCTTTCAGGGGAAACAGCATGGGCTTAGAAACAGATGTTTTAAAAATGAGAGTGCCCTTTAAGCTTGTTACTCAAGTATTTTCCAGGACTTGGGTAAGTAAGAATAACCATGATTTTATGAACTGTTGTGATATATCTGTCACTGTCAGTATCTTGGGGTATGAATCAGAATTTACAGTAAAAATAAAAACTGCATCAATATTATTTATCAGGGTATAATCTGAAGTATTTCACTTTGTGACAACAAAAAATGTAGCAAAAAGAGCTTTTCCAACTAGACATACATTTTGGAGAAAATGTAGCTAATCTGAGTACATTTCATTTTGAATGCCCATTCTCATGATCTTTGCATTGAGGAATATTCACAAGTCTCAAATAAAACAGCAGATAAATTATTTAAAAGAGGATTTTTTTTTTGTCTTCCATGATCAAGAAATAAAGGAAGACTCTACCTGTATTCTTTGAAAATTCAGTTGAAGAAACATTGAAATTATTCTAAAATATATTCTGATTGCTGATTATGAACTTTGGTCTCAAGTCAGAAGTCATTTCCTTATCTGTGCTTACTCCTCGTCCTTTGATTTGTCAATGGAGTGTTGTTTGGGCATGTGGGTCTCAGTGAAATTGAGCTGCCAAATCGATCAAAATAAGGGGAGAGATGATGATGTGTGTGGTGTGGTCCCCTTTTTTGTTTACTTATTTTGAGTTTTTAGGGGGGGTTGGTACAGAACAATCGTTCAGTTTTGTGTAATCTGCTGACCTGCTGAGGCTGCACTCAATCTGTGCCATTGATAAAGACCTTAAAAACCACCAGTCCCAAGGCAGAGCCCTGAGGGACACCACTTGACATGAGCCTCCACATGAATATAGAGCCACTGACCATAACCCTCCGTGCCCATCCAGCCCATTCCTTATCCACTGAGCAGCCCAGCCTTCACTTCCTTGTCCATTTCCAATTTGGAGAGAAGGATGTTCTGTGACACTCTGTTATGGGCTTCACAGAAGCTTAGGTGGATGGCATCATTTTGCCTTCCCTCATCAAAGGCCACCATATTGGTCAGGCACAGTTTGTCATTAGTGAAGTTGTGCTGGCTGTCTCAGATCATCAGCTTGTCCTGTACATATTGCTTTACTGTAATTTTCACCTTGCTTAAGCTTGCAAGAGCTGTAGTGGAAATATATATGGAAGAAACTCTTTATAAAAAGAATCTTGATTTGCATTTCTTGTGATTTCCAAAAAAATAATCCAAAGTCCTATTTGAAGAGGAATTTACTACCATGTGGCCTTGAAAAGTAATGCTATGATAAAGTGTCAAATTATTCTGAATAACTTTGCACTTTCATATGGAAAACAACAATGCTGAATAAGAAAAATAAAAGCCATAAGGATGCCAGTAGCTGGTAATCCAGGAGCTTGACTCCTTGGCTGTCAGATGTTTCCTCTGAATTTAGAGGGAATTGGTCGTAGGTTGTCAATGCAGAACAGAACCCAGATCATCATGTTATATTGTGGTATGTCTAGATAAAAAAGAACTGTAATAGCTTGTGTTGGATCCAGAGTTCCCAAGAGCTGGGGTATGTCAAGCCTATGCGGCTATGCTGCTGCAACTGTTTTCACAGAAAGAGTCCACAGATTTTATAAAGTTTAGCTAGAAATTTTCTGCTGAATATTAACTTAAACATTAATGTACAGATTTTGACTATATTTATTAACATTCATCTCATAGACTCTATCTGCTGTAAACTTACTTTTATCCCTTTGCTTATGCAAAAGATTCATGCACTTGTGTGCCTAATGAGGATCCAATTGTGAACAAAAATAACAGAGAAAGGGAGTTGCTTGTTCAAATTTGTGCGTAGATAAATTTTGCTGCCTAATTTGGGTGCTTTTGAATGACAAAGTCAGGATAGAAAATTATATATGTACACTTGGAGAATAAAGGTGGTGTTCAGCATTTTATTTATAATAAAAGAGCATAAAATTATATTAATTTATATTATGGCTATAGTTCTCTTTTTGTGTTGCTGCCTTACAGCTGTCCTCCAGTGCCAAATAGACAAAGTGGTTTGCTCCTTTATTTACCTGGAGAAAGCTTGTTTGACTGGTTTGCTCAGCAATAGTCTCATTCATTGCATTTTAAGCAGCAAAGTGGATACCTAAGAGTGGTATACTGAGGATAGCAATTGGCAATGTGGAGAGGAATGAAAAAAATTCATTCATTCAGAAGAGGAAAACCTTTCTCAAATTTCATCCTAATATCTTGTGTCATTCAGGTAGGTCCTGAAAGTTCATTTCCATAGAGCTAAATGCAGCTATTAACCTCTAATTAAACAAATGAACAAATGAAAAGCTCACTTGGGACCCCTAAACACAGAATAGTTTCCAACAAGTTACTTAATGTTTATAATTCTCTCAGCATGTCCTCCTCTTATCCCTTACTGTATTTGAAATATTCTCTCTTGTCAGCCACTTCTGTTGTTAGACTAGAGAGCAAGCTGTCCAGATGAGAGGTTACCTGCTTTGCCTTGTTTTTATATTAATGTGCAGGCTTCATGATTTTAAAAGTGTGTGTGTGACTACAGGTATATGTGTAAATATATACATGCCTATACATTTGTTTATAGTGGTATATTTGACGAGTCCAGCAATTTTCTGTGAAGTGTTGACAGTGAGCAGACCTTTGTTTGCAGAGAAAAAAATCCCATCGTTAGTACATTGCAGAGGCCTGGCACTCACAGTCCCCTATTAGCTTTATGCATTACTGACCTCCACAGGCATTTCAGGGGAAGACACAGCAGGAATAGAAGGTCAGTGCAGAGAGTGTTGCTACTTTTGCAGGCAAATATTGTGTATTTAATCATTGTCTTGTACCATTTTTGCATATAAGGCTTGGCTTTCTTTCTGGTAAAATTATGGGTCCATAAGAATTTTTTTCTTATTTCAATCTAAAGGTCAGTGATAAAGAACGCTGTCAAGTTCCACTGGGTCCATGTCACACTATACCTCAAAACCTAAGGGAAGCTGTGATTATGTCAGAGTTCTCTGGCTGCCACTGCATCCAGATCAAGACACAATTGTATGCATTATTCTTCCTCACTTGTTCGCTCCAAGCTTGTCTGTACATATGAAACCCAGATTTCAAGATGTGATGAAATGTGAGTAGAACCCCTTCCTGTCCCATTCCAACAATTGGATTTAATATGTTTATTTCCTGTTTGCATAGGATTTATTAATAATTAAGCAAAGTGATGTGATACTCATTAACACATGTGTGCTTATGTTTTGAATAGAAAAAAGCTCTTCCTTACCTATTAACACCTCTAAAAGCAAAGTGAAGGGAATCAGTATTTCTTTGGCTTCCAGATTCAGACTACAGGAACTACAGGAAATCCTTGAAGCAGAGGGGAATGTTTCAGTTTGTGAGGGACACCAGAGAATTTTTTAATGTGTAAAATTCTTTGATTGTCTCAAAATGTAAGTCTATTGGATAGGTAATTGAAAAAATTAGAGCAGGTCTAGAATCTCAGTGAATTTCCTGATACTTCTCTAACAGCAAATTCGCTGCTTTCTAAATTTTAATATTTTTCCTATGTTAAGGGTGATTTCTCGGTGGCTGGGGACTACCAGGTGTAGAATCCAGCTTACCATGACGATGGGCACTGGGCAGCAATTCTGTTGGGTCACAGGCTGTAGCATTGACCAGAGGCCCCTTCTTATACAGTGGAACCCTGAAGACATGGCCTGACTGTTGAAAGATTCCCACAAGTTTGTAAATGCATTATTGTAACTGTGGCTCGTTTTCACTAATACTGATTGAGAGCATCTTGGTCGGGGAACTCACAGACAAATCTTTCAAATTCAATTTTCAGGGCAGAATTGCCATTTTTTATTGGACAAAATGAGGAAATAAATTAATTGACTGACTCTATGCTCTTCGTCTTTTATTTCAAAGAAATAAATACAACCCATGCCTGTATGATGGAATGAATCTAGTTAAACAAGCTTTAGATGAGCTCTTAGATGTTTATGGCACTAAAGCCACAGTACCATGGCTTATCAGCAACAAAGTAATAAAGACATGAGCTGTGATTCAAAAAAAAGGGTAGATGGAGTATTGTGTAGTAGGCTTTAAGTGACTGCAGAGTATTCAGTTTTCCAGGGGCATGCTACTGTCATGTGTTGCTACAAGAGTCTGGCTCGATTCCCAGGCTTGTGGCTCACTTCTTGAATGGTCAGGATCAGGAAACACCAGAGTTATGGGGATGTGTCATAAACAAAACAGGCCCTGGGTATGCCTCATGCACAGTAGATATGCAGAATCAATATTTGAGGAAGGAACTTTGAAATAATGCTGTTTGGGTTTTTGCTTAAGTCTTCTCAACCTATATACTCTCTTCAAGTGGTCTAAGAAACAATGTGAAATTATTTTGTCTGTGAACTGAACACACTTACAAACTGATGTCTTATACTTATGACATAGTTTAACTCACTTGCATAAAAAAGCTCTAGTAGTTCATTATCATAACCCTCCTTTGGATGGAAATGCATTAGTGGTATCTGCACGAAAAAGCAATGAAGAGTAGTGAGAAGAAAAAGCCTCACACAGTACCATGTGAACCTACAGTGTCTGCCTCAATTTGTACCTTTTCAGTATCTGACAGTGAATGATAACATTATTGCAATGGTATTTACTGGCACTGCTGGAGTATGGGGTCTGTCATTTTTTTTTCTATTCTGAATTGTTGTGCATGGCTTTAAAAAGTGCCCAAGGCTGAAATGTGTTTCAGAGGTCGTCAAGGAGGAAACCAAGTGGGTTTTTTCACTACTTTTTATGAAATTCGGCAAATCAATTTGAAGCTGGAGGAGTTCCAAACCTAAATGCATGTTATTATGGACTCAGATGGATAAGATGGTTCCTGGTGGGGATAAGTTTGTCATAGTGTCTTTCAAGAAATTATACAACTGTCTTTCGTTTTCTTCTATATTTCTTTAGCCTAAAGAAAGGAGGTTTCAAAATGACCATTTAATAATCTCCAGAAGAATAACCTTTGCAGCAGTCCTATTTTATAACATCAAGACTATGAAAACCTGGCCTTGGATGGATTATAACAGAATCCTGTCTATTGACTTATATTTTATGATTAAGTCACTAATCTGGCATCCAGCTTTACTTGCATTTGTTCAGAATGACAGGAGTCCCTTTCAGTGGTCATCACAGATTTCTCTTTTCATCAGCTTTTCCTCAGAGGTAATTGCAGTTGTACACAAGCCATTCAGTCTCCAAAAGAGGAAAAAATTTATTTTAATGTCCATGAGTGCACAGTTACCTCAGAGATGAAGTTATTGTTGTGGAAGAATAGGAAAAGCTCCTTCTGCTCTGATGAAACAGAATGCCTGACAAGATTAGGAAGCAAAAGATCTTCCTGATTTTTTTTATTTCTTTATTTTTATGTAAGCAAAACATTGTTCAGCTTTTTAAGTATAAGTTGGTTTAAATTTCAACTCATTTTACAAAACCCAAATCTTTTGTAAAGCTTATTTCTGAATATATTCTATTGGTTTTAGTATCTTGTACCATAATGATTTTGCCACTGCAATGGAATTGCAGTCACTGTAAATGGGAGTGTTGCAGTTAACTGGTTTTGTTAATTAGAATTTTTGATACTCATGATGTACTTGAAGTTTTCAATTCAATGAATCATTAGTCCCAAAGCAAAAAACTTATGTTTCTGCATGTTAGGTGGACTTTCATTTTTACATTCTATTCCACTGATTTACATGTGGAAGATACTTATAATTGTGGTTATACATCATCTTGGAGTTTCTCCTAAAGCTGTTTGCATAGTGGAGTAATTTCTTAGGAATGAAGTCTCTTCATATCGGTGTAGAGCACCCAGACAGTGAATTACTTAGAGTAGCTGTAATGCAACCCTGTTTACTGAATACATATTCAGGTGATTTTTTTCTGGAGAAGTTCAAGAGGGAACTTTTGGGTTTTTTCTTTCCATTAATAATAATTCCACTAAAAGATCCAGTTTTATTTGGAGCCCTTGCCTATACTAAAGCATGTAAATAATGTATACTTTTCTTTCCATTTCCCTGAGTATTAAATACTTACCTTAATTGAATTTTCTTTGAGAATCTTGAGACAAATTCAGCCAATGCATTTTATGACTGTAAGAGAGGTATACCTGCTTATCTCAAGTTTGAAATTTAGTTTTTTCTTTTTGTTACTTGCACCCCTCTCATCAATTTATGCTACTGATAAGACATTGAATAAGAAGTGAACTGATTCCTAGTTGTGGCATTTTAATACTTTAGAAATGTGTTTTAACTTTGAAAACGAGCAAAAAATCAAACATAAAGTTAAGGATTCCTTCCCTATGACACACAGAATTCTAGCACAAAGGATAAAAATCCTCTTAGATTGCTTTTCAGCATCAGTAGGTTTTAAATGTTGAAACTTATATTGTTGCATTTGTATACCATACATATTCATAAATATTCACCTGCTGATGAGTTGGAAACTGTGGGCATTGCTTAAAATGTAGTAGGAGCTGTTTGTTTATTTTTAAAATTTTATAGACAAGTATTAAAGATTGGTTGAAAACCCCATGGAAACAAATAAATGATGAGCACATGGAGATGGAGCTCAGAAGATTTGCAAATGTGATCATTTCCCTAATGAACAGTGTTTCACTACTTGAAATAATCTCTCGTGTTCTGAGTACTCTGCATTATGTAGGAGCCTGTAGCTTGTTAAATTCCCTTCATTAGAGGGTTTTTGAACTCAAAGGATTAAAAAAATTGGGGAAACAAGTATTACAGGATTGAACTCCCAAATCTCAAAGTACTTCCGAAAATATCCCTCTGAGTTTATTTTTTCTTCTGTAACCAGCAAATTATCCAGCTGGCTTTCACAGAAGATTTTGAAGTCAAATTCCAAGATGCAGTCACTACCCTGCTTGCTTCTTTACTGCTTCTGTAATTTTGTTCACAAAGGTCTGCTGTGTAAGAAATGAAGACCTGTCAAAGCCCAAGGACATGGGATATGTGCTTTTCAATCAAGGATTAAGCATCTGAAAAGAGATTAAGTTTAAGAAATTAAAACTTGTTATTCAGAACCCAGCAGTTATGGGCACAATAGCCTTCGTGTTGTAGGTTTGCAGAATTTTGTCTGACTTTATTCCTGAAATGTTTGTGGGTTATTTCTGAGGCAAAGTTTGTTAGATGAATAACACATGGAGGACTTTTTCATTGAGGAGCAATAATATAAACAGATATGTGTAGCTAAAGCAGTAGGAGAAATGGCAGTAGAAAGAGATAGATGCACACAATGGTGAATGTAACATTAACATCCTTGGGATGGCTTATAGGAATTAAGTATCATCTGCACACACAGTAATCCAGAATCTGTTAGGTGTCTCTCTATTCATGCTCTACTTCAAAATCTGAATTATTAAATAAGCCCCCAATGTTTTGGGGATATGAATGATGAGGAGGTGAAGGAACTGCTAACTTGGAAGAAACAAGTGTAGAAGGTAATAATTCTCATTCTTTCCTGTCTTAAAAATTTCTGCATGTATTGGGGACTTATATGAACTTAAACATACCATTGGTCAGTTCTCCAAATGTTGCAAAACAATCCATATAGATGAAAATTTCACTTTATTTTGGGCCAGAAGGATGAGGTCACCGGGTATTAAAATTGTTTTTACAATATGGGGTAACATCAAAGTGAAATTGAAGAGTGTCTCAGTAGCTGGGACACTTTCTGAAGGCTGGTGAGACAATGGCTGAGATCTCTTGGGGGAGTAAACTGAATGGGAGCCTATCATGTGCTTTTGCTTGAATGTAACTCTTTGAGTACCAACTGTTTGAACAAAAACTGTCTACTGAATTTTACACAAAATTTTTATAGGTTTTTAGTTTCCACAGGAAAAGCTTTCCTATTGTACATCTTGATATTTCCTAATCTTTTGAAATATAAGAAATATATTTACTTGCCCCCATGTGAACTCTTGTGGATAGGAAAGTGCTACTAGCGCTGTTTTACAGCTGAGAACTCGAAAGTTCTGAGGTTCTTTCAATGACACCATCAGAACTTTTGTGAAAGCACATCTCCTAAATCCTGGCCAGAGCTCTTAGTGTTGGTCTAGCCCTTCTTGGAAACACTCAATTTCTAATTACAAGTCTGCTGTCACCAGGGCAATGAGTTCATTTCAAATCCTGGTTATAACCTCAGTATCAAGACAATGTAACGTTCAAGGAATTTCTTAGAAATCGGCAGACCAAAAATATTTTGCATAAATGAGTTGGAAAAGCATAATTATTAAAATAATATTAATCCATCTGGAGAAAAGATGTTCATACTGGTGAAACATTTACCAACAAAGTCATTTTGTTATGTGCATGCTTCAGACATGAACGTAACAGACAGAAGCAACCATTCCTTATTTTGAAGGGTGACCAGATGTGTCTATGTGCTCAAATGGTTTAACTTGTATTTCAGCAAAACAGCAATTGCTCTGGTACACAGAGCTGTTTTGCTGATTAGAATTTCAGGCTTATGATGCTTTAGAAATACCAATGACAATGACCTTAAAACAGTGAAAATACTTTCATTTTTACAGCTTCTTTCCTCTGATGATGTCAAACACCTGTTTAGAGAGTAAGATTATATAGAAAAATCGTGGTATAGAAAATAGAAGAATGACTTGGCTCTGTCCAGCTCAAATAATTTTGTTCTGCTTTGTTTCATTTCCTTCAATAACAACTAATATTTCTAACACACCTACCATAGTAGTTCTAAAAATAGTTCTAAAAAGTGCTATTACCAGAAGGATTCTATGATCCCTGTGGAAGATGGGAATCCCACTTCTCCATGATGCCACTTCCTCTCTGCATTTGTTTCCTGAAAATCGTTCCTGAGGGTAACCATTCAGAGCAGGGAAACTTTTCATCCTAAATTGTTGTGCTCTTTAGTCACTGTTTTTAGCCAAATGAAAATTATTCTAGCTGTTGATTTCTTCAGCATCTATCAACAGATTGCAAAGTACTGAAGTTCTTGGACAATATTACCTAGAATGTGGTGACAATAAGAATTAGGCAGTATAAGCAGTGGCTGTAGGTACTCTTCAGTGCCCTGTGTTTTGTGAAGAACACGTCAGATTATTGAGTAGTGTATTTCCTTGCCTGATTTTCTGCTGAGTTGAAAGATATGAAGCAAATAATTCTACAGACCTTAGACTCCCTGTTCAGACCATGTTATCTATTACATCTAATAGGAGAAGCTCAGTGGATCCTGAGGTCACAGCCAATTAGACAGCATTGAGGAAAACTCAAGGGAAAATGGGTATCTTTGTTGTCCATTCTGTTAGCCCAGAACCATTTGCTAATTGTACAAAGCATTGTTATTGTCTGTATTCTTTTCTGGCTTCCCTTGAGGCTCACTGAAATGTAATTTTATGTAAAGATGATGGAAATATTGTTGTTGAAGCTGAATTAGAAATAAGAGAATTTAAAGACTTGTTTCTAATTAAAAGTATCCTCACACACTGAGGATTAAATGAAATAATTTAGTAAATTTGAGGAGCCAGCATAGCCAAAGCCACTTAGTCTTAGGAACCAGAACAAGCATGTACTGAGGTTTAGAGAGAATTGCCTGACATGCAGTCTGGGCTTCTGAGAGGAGCAGGAAGTTTAGATAACATAAAATAATTGGTCAATTTTTTCCCTTCAAAAAAAACCCCAAATAAATGAAAGAAACACAAAAGACATTAATATTTTCTGTGGGAAAATGATGCTTTGGGTAAATGTCCTGTCAAGAAAAGTAAATGAAACCATAAATTTTCAATCAAAAATAGCAGCTACTTTTGACTGAGTCATTACTGTAGTGGCAGAGGTCCCAGTAACCAAGTAGCTCCACAGTTCATGCTGTTGATTCTCTTGGGCCTATACTGGAAACTGCAGTTATTTATTTTTATGTCCCACTCGCCCCAGTGGAACTTGAGTCTCTGCTGGGCTGTGTATCCCATGGCACGCTCTGCTGTTTTGCTGTAGTTCAGCCACTGCTGTCAGTAATGGGATGTAACACAGTCACACAGCAACGTGCAGTCTGAAATATGGGCTGCCTGGAGAATGTGAGTCATGGAGGCTCAGAACTTCACTTAGGACTGTGCAGAGGGACGTAGAGATTAATATTGACTCAAAAGCTGGAGATTAACATTAACTGAAAAGCTGAGAAATTTTGTCTTTTCAGACAACTATTTAAAAAGATGTTTTATTCTGAAACAATTTCTTTATTATAACTACTAATTTTCATTCAGAAAAAAGAGCATCAGATTATTCTATGACATGGAGATTTCATCTTTGATCTGCTCAAATTGGAGATAGAGAAGGAAAGAAAAATTAATAAAAAGGCAACTGTTGTTCCTCAAGAGAAAGAAAATTGTATTCTCTGGGAAATGCTAGTTTCCCTTTAGCACTGCTAACCTCCTTTCTTCTCTATTCTTGTCTTGCTAGTGCACTCAAGTGCCTGATCTACAGGCTAGTTTAAGAGTTTTCAAGAGGAAACTAAGAAAAGTCTCACCTCATTTTCCTCCTGAACTTTCGTTCCTGCCTCAGCGCATTCAGTCACTTACAGCACTCATACTTCTGTGTGAACCCAAGGAGCAAAGTGAGCAGGGGAAAGACTGATAGGTTGAATTTTACTTTTTCCACAGAGATTTTAATTTTTTCTACAGTAAGTGACTAATTTATTGTTTTCAGTAATATTCAGGTTGTCTGAGAATAATAAAGTCTTATCCATTTGCAACTGCAGGTCAGTCAGCTATAGTGCCATCTTGCCTGTGCTGCTCAACTAGTGATTTTGACCTTGGTATGAATGGATCATTCACTCAAGTGATGAGAGTTAATTTAGCCTTCATAATAGCCCAGAGCTCAACCTTTTCAGAGCTGCAATTGTTTCAGTGATGCCAAATTATATGCAATCACTGAGTAATATGAACAGTGATCCACTGCTGGGTCTTTGGATATAGGCCACCAAAATCATTCTGTTCATACTGGTAGGAAGCAGGCTAAAAATTCATTCAGTGCTGCACTGTGCAGAGTGTATGAGCCGTGTCACTGCATAAACAGTATACTGGGAGAACATGAAGTTTGGTGATTTTTACCCTATTTTTTTGTTCTATAGTTCTTTCCTCCTTTGAGGGAACTCTATGGGTTTCATTTAAGGGAAACTGACATTAAATTCTCTCTCTTGGATTCACAAGCTTTTATATCCTATTGTTAGAGCTTGGGGAGAAAGGCACAATTGAAGACAAGCATAAAAAATGAGTTATTTTCATCTGCCTCTGCAAATTCACATAAGGTGTGAAGTAGGGCTTTTTAGTCAAAGGAGACTGGGTAAAAGAGCAGAACACCAAAGGTTTTATTCATAACAAACCTGTGTTCTGAGCAGGCAGATCACAGTGTGTTTTACAGGACTGAGGTCTTTTACAGTGTTACTCGTGTAGCTCAGAGCCTGGGGTTAGGATAGAGGTTGTTCTGTCCTCCAGGGTGCTCAGCTGTAGTCACCTGGCCTGCCCAGGTTCCAGGTCTGTGTGTTTTGCATTTTGCCAGGAAGCGTGTTTAGCAAGAAGATCTTCAGAAGCACTGTGACAAAGTCTGTGATATTTTTCACACTTGGTAATGATTTTCATATAAATGGCTTCCTTAAGATGTTACAGGAAATAATGTTTACGTTAGGTAGAATAACAGCGAATTTGGAAGGAACTCTGCAACATTTTTGCAGAAAAAATAATTGAAGCTCCAGCAGCATGTGAAAATGAACTACAAAATCAGTTAAAACAATTGATTTGATAGGTATTGAGACTGTGCTGAGGATGTTGAAATCTTCAAGGATATAGAAGAATGGTTGGAAATCATCCAAAAGTCTGCAATCACAAGTAGGTATGCAAACCTGTTATGAACAAAATATATAAAAATGGTGATTTTAAACGAAAGCATAAGTCCTATGGTTTAAGTCTTATCTGTGAAACCTTAGTCGTTTATAAAATTTAAATGCCAAAATCTAGTGAGCTCTGGAAAAAATTACTTACTTGCTACTGCATCAATCTACTAAGGATGTGTGTGTTTAAAATCTTTCATCAGTGCAAACATCCCCCTGTTGCAAAGGTGGGATTCTGCATGAATCAGCTGTTTAAAATCAGTGCCTTAATATCCTTGGCAGGCTCTGTCAGAAAGATTTGTCTTGCAATCATTTAAAAAGCATATATGTGCTTACTGTTAGTTCATAGCAAGTGTAATTTAGGACTGTTCTGGGGTCCCCGTTCCCTTCCCTCCCTCCACCCCCTGCACTCCAAAATAAAAATTCCAATAATATATTATTGGTTTTGTTCAGAACCATCACTTTTTAAATTAAGATATCCAGATGTCTGGGAATAAATCTAATCCATAGTGACTGCCAGTGGCTTCTAGGGCCATGAAGACAGGCATTCTGGGCCACCTCCTCAGTGTCACCACTCCCATCAGGATGGGGAATTACATAGCAGTCTGATGAAGGAAGCCATTCAGGGATCCTGCTTTTCATGGTCCTCTGACACAAAGAAGAGGCAATCAGGCCCCAAAGAGTTGTTGTTTCCCTCCTCTCCCCAGCCCCTGCATTTCCTGTAGTAAACATGAAGTATATTGTGACTGGTTTGGAAGCAGAGTTTTAAAGTATACATTTGATAATTTAAACATCGAGTAGCTTTATCACGTGTGCAGTTACAGACTAGCATTCCACGTGCAGTATCAGACTAGTATTTATCTGTTCTGGAATTAAGTTCTGGGAACCAGCAGAAAAGTGTATTTTTGTTATTAAGGAGTAAAATTAAAATTGTAAGAAAACAACACCAGTATTAGTTTGCAAAAGTTATTTGCTTTGATTAAAAGCACCAATAAATGTGCCTTGGTTCTGTAACTGCTCCATTTAGCACTTGACATATAATAGGTTTTTTTCCCCCACAGTGTAATATCTCCATTGAAATATAATTATTTTGTAGATTGCTCAACTGAATGCCCTTATAAACATGCTGTTAGGGGAACTCACCCCTGGTGATCATCAGAACATCATGACAATATGCACAATTGATGTACATGCGAGGGATGTTGTAGCCACGCTTATAGCACAGAAGGTAATTTGTTGCAGAGCAATTACACTAATGCATTTTTAAAAGCATAAAATAAAGAATAATTTCATTTGTTGAAAAGATATTCTGGTGGTTTATGTATGGCAATGACAGAATATTTTGATTAAATCCATTTTTGTCCTTTTATATGTTTTGCTTTAGAGTTAGATAATTACATTTACCAGTTAAAGAATTCACATTTAAAAATATATAGATGTTGTGTCCAAATATTTTAAAACTTCTGTTAAAAATGTATGCCGTAATGTGACAGCAGGTTTCTCATTAATATGCCTCCCATTACTGATCTTTTCACAACTAATATAAATCTCACACTTATTGGAGATACCTAAAAAGTTTAATATATACAAAATATAAGAGAGCAGTTGCATTATGTTTCCAGATAGCTTTTGGGTTTTTTCTATAAATAGGTTTTATTTCCCTATCAGTTTCTGAGGTGGAGTCTATACTGCTAACCCTTTCCATGCCTGACTTCTGCACTGCTGCTTCCTATTTACAGTAATTTTCTACTTCGTCTCTAGACTGTGAGCCCTCAGACAGGAAGGAGGGGGTGAGAGGCACCATGCAAAGTCTGCTCCCTTATGCATGGTTAGGCAGGTGAGAGAGAGCTGTTCTGTCTCCATTCCTCCTGCCTGCAACCAGCTGACATCCAAAGGGGGCACAGAGCCCCAGTTTGAATAAGCAGCTTCATTCCAGAGTCAGACACCTAGAGCTTTTCTGTTTATTCGTGAGGAGTAGCAAAGGAGAAGAGAAAAACTGTGTAGGTATGAAGTGTGTGTGTGTGTAGTGCACATCTATTCACCCATCCTCTATAGCCTCTCATCTTCCTATGCATCTCTTGCATTTTAATGTTTACTCATTATAAAATCCACTTTTTGGCAACACATGGCTGCCAAGATCAAGGATTGTGCTGTTTGCCTGCATTTCCAAACACCCTGCCATCCCCACAATGGTAAGTAGTTCATTATTTTGCTTTATTATAGGTCAATAATTTTGCTGCAGACCAGACATAGTGTTTAGGTTTCTCAGAAACCCAGTCTTTACATAAATGGCCTAAATAAATAGTTCAAGATGAAGACCACAGTGAACTTGTGAAAGTAAAAATTGTTTTACTTGAAAGAATGAAATAGGAAAAAAAAATCAGAGTAAATTATTTCAGTGTGCCACGAAACCTTGTCCAGGACAAAATGATCTCTTAACCTTTTTAACTGGTGTTCTGTAAAACTGAGGAAAAAAGCAAAACCAAAAGCAATACGAACAACAAAAAAATTCCCTCAACACTCTTACAGTTGCTGAACAAAATCCATTCTACTAAGCATAATCACTTTGTTGTGGTGTGATGCATAATAGCAGTTGCATCGAAAATTTGCGGCAATTTAAAATATTCTTTTCACTGAAATTGTTTATCCACACTGCCAAAGCCTTTAAGGAAGTACTGATGTTTTTCATATTGTCAGGAGCAGCTGTTTCTATCTGCTGAGGCTGTCTAACCACTAACTAGGCAGATGGCACACAGTAGCTGAGGTGTGTCTGTTGTGTACAGGATCAACTTTTCTGGCTTATAGGAAGCACAGCTGCCATGCTATTATGATGATGATGATCCTTATGTATTTCAGACATTGGAGGCCTTATATAGAGCTGCATGCTTTGAAGGGGTGATTAGGGTCTTTAGTACACTGAATAAGTACTTAAATAATCAAACTGACAAGCTGTGTGGAAATATGGAATCCCTATTAATGAGAATTTTGGGTAGGGATCGGGGGACTGTAAAAACCAAGTAAAATTTTTTGCCGCAAATACAAACATCTCAATATGATAAAACATGTTAATATCAGCATAAAGTACTTCAGTATCTACTAGAGACAAATAAGTTTATGAATGAATAAATATGTTTTACATCATTAACTCTGGTCAGTTATTCAAAGAACATGCTGTAGAAAATACTGAACGGTGAAAACTAGAGAAGGCCTAAGATTTTTGTCTCATTTGGCAGAAACTTGATCCATAGAATATCGGAACCAGCAACACTTCTTTTCCTGTGTCTTGCCTGTAGTAATTAGTATATTAATATCTCCTTTTTTTTGCTTCAAAAGAACTACTTCCTTAACATTCTTGTGCACTGGGGCAGCATAAGAGAGCTGGAGGCGATAGTAAGATGTGTCTGGGGCTTAAGGAAGCAATGAAGTGTTGACCAGATGCTGCATTTCCTGTTGATTTAAGGCATTAGTTCATTAGGCTACTAATCAAAACCATGTGCTTTGCTAACAAACCATTTCATCACCTGAGTGCTGGAGCATGCACATTCTGTTTCCAGCTAATTGGGACCCGATCCAAGTCAATGCAAAGTCTCTTGCTGGCATCAATTGGTGGTAGGAGAGGTTCTCTGAGAATGGTTGTCCTTGATATTGTTTGTGTCTTTGCATATGTCAGCTGAAAAAATTTTAGCCAGAAAAATGGAATTATTGTAACTTTCCTGTATCTTGTTAGGGGAGTTTAAGTTCCATAAAGTATCCCCCCTTGTTACAAAATTTTAAAAAAAGAAATAATCAGGGGCCCATCAGGTTGATGCGCATAAATGTTTGTTTTTCAGAAATTCCATTGCTAACCTTTATTTTCTAAAGAAAGATGTCAAGGTATTGAGCAGACATGGAGATTGATTCATCATTTTAGTCCTGAGTTAAGAGCTGAAACTACTTGAGATAAAGACTGGGCAATGTCACCTCAATAGTGCTTATGCTGACCACGACTGTGTGTAAAGTAAAAATATCCAACTTCAAAGCTCACAGTAAGGCTTGTTCTTGTTGGCAGTATAAAAAACCTGATGAAATCATATTCTGCAATCCTTTCTAAAGAGCTGCAGCCCTAAAAGCATGAAAAAATATAACATGAAATTGTAAAACGTATTTGTTTCTTCAGCTTAATGCAATGCTATCGTTCTCCAAATACAATTTTGTAAGTTTGGAAATATTTATAAGAAAAATAACTTCCTTGCACATGATGAGAACAGCTGATGAGAAAAGCAGGGAAGTTTGATCATTTAGATTTCACCAGATGGGAAGAGGGAGAGATCAATTATGTCTTAGTAAAGCTGTGGGATCAATGTGTTGGAGAGGTGTACAAGAGCAAAAAAGGAGGATGACTCATGGAGTGGAAGGTGGAAAGACAGAGCATCTTGATCAGGAAAGGACAAAAGATACAGTCTGATTCCTCAGAAGCCAATGGAGGCAGGCCTGCAAGCAAAGTACAAGGTGAGCAGTTTACAGCAATAACAAGAAATACTGCAGGGTTAGAGGATCATGCAGAGATGGTCACAGAAGAAAGCAGAAGTACTGCAGTGCTAAGGGAAAAGGTTTTCACAAAGTCACGGATATCAGAAGGCACATGGAAGACAATCACAAAGGTGAAGAAGATGAAGATCAAGGGCGGAGAAGAGGACTAATGAGCCTGGGAGATTTAGGACAAGTAAGGAGAAGCACTGGTGCCTGCTGCACAGGAGATGAAAGAAGAGAGATTGATAAATTGGAGAAGGGATTTCTTCAAGCAGGTGAAAAATATCACCGGGTAGGAAGTGAAGAAATCTGCCTTGACTGAGGCCAGAAAAATTTGGTGAGGCAAAATGAAAAGAGAGGAATAGGTGAGAGTTCTTCAAGAGCATTTACATATGGTAAGAAAACAGAAAAAATTCCTACTTTATTTTTTGAGGTAATGCTGGCATGTACTGTTTCAGGGTAAGATGTTTTTGTGGTTAGAGAGTTGGGGAAACAGCACTTTGAATGGACTTATGGAAACATCAAATGAAAGAAGATGTACGCATGATGGAATTTACTAATGGAGCATCACAATCAAAATTATACTTTTCTGATTGCCTCTGTTCAGTTTTACATACCTGACTCTGGGAACTAACAGCTTAGGGCAAAAAGAACCTGAACAACCAACCAAATCAACAAAATCCTTGCAAATTCAGCCAGGGTATTTTATTGGTTTTTGAGGAAACCATGTATTTTGGAATGAAACTTCCTCTGTGAGTAGCTGCTGTGCTTTCTTTGGGTTCAAACTTCCAGAGTGTGTCAGGCTTTTCTCACGCAGTCTTCATGTTTCCTGCCAGGACATATGGGCTGGAGGATCAAAGGTGTCAGCTGCTCACCTTTCCCTAGTGCTTCTTTGTCTTTCCATAGTAATTTCTGATTTGGCTTTTTTCCCCCCCTAGAGGTAGCACTTGCAGACATGGTAGGCACAGTAAGTCCTATACACAAAGAATATATATTATGCAATTTTGGCTGACATAATATTTTTCAGTAGATGAAAGGGTTTTTCTGCAGAAATCTCAGAAATGTTGACTGTACTTGGGTAAAGTCAATCTTACTAGAGTAATTCTGAAGAAAATTTGGCCCTGAGCACTGATTAAAAATGTGAGACAAAGCTTGAACTTATATATAACCTGGTAGGATGGAACACTGCATTTCACTAAGACCGGAAGAATTTTTGTATAGAAAGAAGAACCTGAAAAGAATCTTGCCACTGTTTGTTATTTTACTGCTTACTACTGGTACAGTGTCAGTCATAATTGTCACTCCAAATTCATCATCTAAAATAACAAACCTTAGGAAAAGTGGGCTGTGACAAAAAAAAAAAAAATTGTTTGGGGTCATAGGGTCATAGAAGTTGAAGANAGTGTCAGTCATAATTGTCACTCCAAATTCATCATCTAAAATAACAAACCTTAGGAAAAGTGGGCTGTGACAAAAAAAAAAAAAATATTTGTTTGGGGTCATAGGGTCATAGAAGTTGATATATCTCAATAGCCTTTATCCTTTTGTGATCTGTTCCTCAAGCTGAGCAACCAGAAAAGTGAGACAGAAGCACACAGAATCCATGTGCTACATATGTATGACTGTTTAAAATTTTGTTTTCTCTTGATTTTATTTATTCAGTGTTACAAGAAACATGAAGCCAATGACAGCAGTGTTCAGGAAACATGATTGGTATTCTCTGATAGTGAAGTAATAAAACTGGTCTGTAGCAGTGCACTTTCCTTCATAAACCTCTCCTTTTGAGATGAAATATTGCTATTCCACACCGATGAAAGAGATGTTCTCTACTTCCAAGATATACTGTGCTTTAAAATTTTGTCCCAGTAAAAGGTAAGATGACCATAATAGATATTTTCTTTCATTACATTCATCGTTTTATGTAACAGACCTCACTTGAGTTTACTAAGTCAGTTATAGTTTTTTACCTTCTAGAGTCAGTAGACTGGCCCTGAAAATACTTGAGTATCTTGTTGATCATATATGGTCAGCAGGAGAAAGGAAGAAAATGTTTGGGCAGAATAAGTCACAGATATGCATTCTTCAAGATCTGGGCATTAACCAGCATTCCCTGACTTTTATAAATCCACTGAACAAAGAATTTTATTCTACAGCAAGGAAGAACCCTAAAGTACACCTGATGTGAGCTGGTCAGGTGTCATTAGCGTCAGAAACAAGAGAAGATAAATAACAAATTGTAACTTCACTGGATTTGCTCCATCCAATAACTCAATCTCTTTTTTATACTGGGGAGCCCAGAGCATGAGCATGGTCCTGCTCTCTTCATCTCATTTCATTTAGTAGTGTCTTATGCCTCTGCATACTTCTAGTGCTATAAGATTTATTTACCATATAAATATTCACTCTAATTTCTATATATGACTATATATTTTCTGCCTTAATTTGCTCTGCATTTTTATCTAATGGATGTGAGACTTCATAATTTACAAATTACAACAGTTAATCCCTTCTGCTAGGAAAAATACGTAATAGTCCGTCAAGAGAGTTGTCTAATTTTGTTCTAGAATTTTTGAAATGAAAACAGTAGAACAAGGTAGATCATCACCTATCAAAACAGTTCTAATGTCTTGACCAGAAAAACAAGGAAATCAATTATTGCATTGTCTTAATTCAGAAGAAATGCAAATCCCTTTTTACAACATACACAAGACCATACAAAATCTCATCAGCAACAATGTATCTATAAATTAACAGTATACATTCCCAAATCGATTACGTGAAGAAAAATCTGCAGGCAAGGGCAGAATCGTATATAACACCATACTTCTCTTTTTGCTAGTGATGCACTTCACGTAGTTCATTCTGATTTAAATGTTGATGTTTTTTTAAAACCAAGTATTCTCTCTAGGGTAGGGTTAGTGGTTAATTTTACCAGTATTTTTGGTGCCTGAATTATTTTTGTTTGTACAAGACATTGCTCTTGTGCCCTTTAGTCTCTCCTATTGTGTGCTCTCCTGTGATCAGGTCTGCTTGTCTAGAGTATTTCAATATGCTGTACGTAATAGCCATTAAGGGGCTTTTCCAACTGAAACATTTCTATGATTCTATGCTTGTGTGGATCTCTGGGGGTTAGCCTCATAAAGGCAGGCTACTTTGCAATCTCTCTAGAATAGCCTGTTTCCAAAGTAAATAAGTCCCTTGAAAGACAGAGTGGAGCCCTCTTTAGAAGGGGAGACTTCTCACTTTTCACCTCAGAGAATGAAAAGCATCCCTTTGTCTATCATTGATCAGAAAAGATGAGATGTGCCATTGGAGTTTTTCTGCTGACAGGGTTATCCTTCTAACATATGTACCAACAAAAGTGCCTATAGAGCTTCCTGAAATCTTTGTGAATCAAATGAACTATGTTTAAAACACTCCACAGAAAAGTCTATCTTGTTGTTCTGGGCCCTCACCACTGCAACTGGCTCTTTTTCTCTTTTACTATTGCTAGTTTGAAGTATCTATAAAGGTTTATGGCAAACTGGAGTATAGGAATGCTTTTATGAACTCAGTTGCATCTCTGTAGATTTGCTTTCTGTTGTGGTACTTTGAGTTAAGACACTGCAGGATGGGGTTTGGCCAAAGAATAAAGTTAAATTAACAATAAAGTGATTTTTCAGGCTTTTGTGTTATCCTATGGTACAGTAACATATTTTTGATTTTTTAAGGGAGACTGCTGAATTGGAAATGGCAGGTTTTCATAGTAGTAAATCCAGGGGGAAAAAGGGGGGAAAAAAGAAAGAAAAAAACCTTCCAAAAATAATCAAAATTCTTCTTTCGTGCATAAAAACCCCCTCTTACTCTCTCCTTTTTTTAATGGATTATAGAACTGAGCTTTAAGGTACTCCCAATAAGAAATAAGTAAAGGCTAGAGCTGAAGGTCAAGAAATTGATAAGAAGACAATTTGGTAGATAGATCTGAGATAATGAAAACTTTAAGATATAATGGCATATTCCATTACAAAACAGGCTACAGAAGACTGTAAGGGAGCTAAAATAATTAAGAATTTAAGCTATATGAGACTGTGTGGCAGAGA
This sequence comes from Polioptila caerulea, assembly GCA_013397295.1. Classification (NCBI taxonomy): domain Eukaryota; kingdom Metazoa; phylum Chordata; class Aves; order Passeriformes; family Certhiidae; genus Polioptila; species Polioptila caerulea. The sequence goes on along the minus strand of VYXF01008145.1, from coordinate 547,470 downwards.
TAAATTTTTTAACTTAAAAAAACCTGGGTATTTTCTTCCCCTGAAAGTACCCGAAATATATAGGTGAAAGATGGTATAAAATAATAAAACATTGCTGGTTTATTAGAGGGGGTTTTTTTACTATCCCGAGGGAGATTTACCACAAATTTTCGTGTGTGTATATGCTAAATTCAGGTTTCAACACCTTTCTCATCTTATTGAATCATCATTCTAGAAAAGCATATAGGCCTCCTTTTTTGAAAGTTGCTTGGTATAAAGTCAGTCCTTTGTGCTTATCAAATTCTGAAACATTTATGGTTTTTTAATCTCAGGCAAGAAAATGTTTATTGATCTGTGAATTACTAATGGGGTTTCCTTAATCTTTTCTTGCTTATTGCTAGTATTAACAATTTGATTCCTGTGCATTTTTAAGTCTGAAAATGTCCAAGTCCCAAGACTGCTATAAGACTATATTGCTGATAGATATGTTATTAATTTGCCACTGACATTAAGCCCCTGATGTGTTGACTGATCTATGGATTTGGCACCAGTTCTCATCATCAACAACGTAGTAAGGGGATGATGCCAGTACAACCCTATCTCATATGTTTATATTTTCTTTTCTCCCTACAGAGCTTACACAGTGATGATTTCAGACCTTTGTATGAAATAGTGTTGACATCAGAAGAGCTGCAAATTCAAGGAGATTCAGGAGAAAGTTAATCTATTTCTGCACATTTTATTGTATCTACATGGGTGCTGGAGGAAAAAAATTAAACATTTTGGTAATGCTGCTGCTAGGCAAGCATACTAAAGAATTTGGGGGGCAGGACAGTATTCATTAGAAATGGACTATAGAGGATTCCCAACATATTCAGGAACAAGAATGTGAGAAATACTCTTGGCATTGTACTTGAATGCCAGCACACTAAGAGAGAAAGCAGACAAGTCATTAGTGTACACTCCTGTATAAGCTCAGGTCTTGATTATCTCTTTCCAGTACCTTCAGAGAGTACAGGAAAGAAGGCTGCTAAAAGACCCATCCTTTCTGAGAAAGCTTGGGTGCATGATTATATAGATTTACCTGGCCTTTTCCTAAGGGAGAAATGGCACCACTTCTCCAGTCCCTCTCCTTACTAGCCTTTCTGTTCTTCCCTTTTTTCTTAACTCTCTGTTTTTGTAAGTTCTTCCCAGTGCAGAGAGTCAAGCATGTCTCTCAGGTGTGAGGGTACTGGGTCTCCCTTGCTTGCTGACACTGATAACATTCTGAAGTAGCTGTGGGGAGTGAGAAGATTCTTCTCAGTTCTTTCCTTCTGTACAAAAATTCTTCTGGTCTCAGTGAAATGTAATGTTCAATCCTACCAGGCTATACTTGGTTCAAGCTCTGTGTCACATTTCAAATCTGAGTGCTCAGGGCCAAATTCAGAACAAATCTATTCAGATGCATCTCCTTGCTAAATAAAGCTGTCCTGCTCTCTTTAAGCTTGATTTTGATATGAAGCCATTGGCTTTATGACTGCATGAGTGCAAGTTTCCTATGCATGTGGCATTGCCTGATGCTCAGATGAGAACATCATGTCAGACATGTTTAATCATAACAGTGTTTATTCCTTTTACTCAGAATGTACCCCCTTCATGACAAACGTATGTAAATGCTGAGATAAAAATAGCATTTGACAAGATAGTTGGGTATGTTTCATTTTATTAACACATTAGTCAACTTATTCTGCTGAAAGTAATATGTGAATAGTAGATATGTATAAGATTAGCATAATTTTTTCAGTCAACATTTGTTCTGTGAGGTTTTTGATTACATTATTTTAATTAAGCAATAAGTCATGACAAGTACAGGATTTCATGGTGAGTATAGTGCTCCTTACAAGGTATTATAGAGCATGTGGCTGAAAGCTGAATGATTGTAACCATTCAAAATGTGCATTAATAATTCCACGAGACTGACTAGAGTGCCCTTTGGTTTCTTTAATTAAGTATATATTATTGCACAAGAAAAGCATTTACTGGTCATAGCTGCCAGGAACCCCTCTGCTCTTGGATGGTGAGAAAGCTCTATTTGTGTTCTAAAGCCTTCTGTGCTGCCTCTGGGATTCGTTTGCTTGTGAAACCACACTGTATCTTTTAAATAGATTTGGAGCACATCATAATGATTATGAAGGAAGCCAAATTATCTGTCTGGAATTGCTCAATGTAGTAGGTTACCCATGTCAAAAATAATGAAGATAAATGAGATTATGGAGCCAAAGAAAGTACGTATTTTCTAAATATGTACTCTGCCCATCAGAGACTGGGAAATTGAAAGTGCTTCATTTCTTTGTACCTGTCCCCTGGAAACCAAAGAAGAACCCTGATCCAGAAATGCTTCGTAATGTAACTTACTTTTTATCTGATTGCATAATTCTTGAGATACAAAGTAATAAAATTCTGGGGCTAACACATCTGTTTATTTCAAACAGTCATTACATTTTTTTTACACTTTCACTTACAGATGCAAAGTAACTTGGATTTCTATGGCCAGGGTCTCAAAGTAATTAAATGTCTTTGTTGTGATTGTTCTTCTTGATACAAAAGGACTGAAGTACACCTGGAGCTTAGAGACCCATGTTGGGTTTTGATATTACTTTGTGGATACTTAAATAGGAAAGTGCAAATGATAGCTTCTGGACCTAAGAGCATGTAAATTCTCACAATTTCATAAAATTTCCTCTTTGTTGTCGCTTACTAGTCCCACCTATTTTTAATAATTGTTTAATGAGGTAAATGAAAGATGATGTCTTCTCCTCCCTCCAAAATCAGTCCTGTGGTAAGCATGTGATTCTATGATACAAAAATACTGCCTTTCCTCCTTCTAGCAGCCTGATCCGAATAACTGAATTGAATAAATCTTGAGACAGTCCTGACTTATCTATTGTTCTTTTTTGATGTCACAACTCCCTTTTTTAAAAATGTGTGTCTGTCATTAATTAAGATGTTCATACTTTTTAAATTCAAATCTGTTCAGAGGACAAGCAAAGTGAAGTGTGTTGTTATATTGCCCAACTGATTTGCTTCTGCTGGATATAAACTGATTTAGGAGAATCTTCCACATGTTGTAGAAGAATAGGCTGGGCTCCAGAGCTTGGTATGAGGAAGGACCAAGCATTAACTTGAAATTCCTTACAGAGTCTACAAAGGACTGAAATATTACAGTTGGCTTGATCTGGTGTTTTGTTGGTTTGGTTTTGGGTTTTTTTGAGGAGTCGCAACTTCCCACATCTTCAAATTGTATATCACCAGATGTAACATGCTGTATATGGTAAAAGAGGAAAGTGAACCAGAATCTCAATGCCAAGTTCTTTGAGAGGTTAAAATCTTCTGTCTGAACGTAAGTGGAATGGTAAGGGGAAAGTGGTCACTCACAGAATCCAAATGTGTGCACTTCAAGTGATAAAAAGCCTCAAGAACTACTTCTTGAATCAATCTTTGCCATTTGTTATCATCTAAATCCTAGGAATCCTGTTTGCAGAAAATGAGACTTTGAACACAGTTTGTTTCTTGTATTAACCTTAGCAGTGAGTGTGGAGGTGATTCACTGTTCTTAGGTGCCTGAAGGTAATACGAGTGCGATGAAATAGGGTTAAAAAGTGTCATGAGATTTGATAAGCATTCATACATTTTATCTGACTTGGGGCATTGAATCCATGGAAACATTGGCTTTTACACATCATTTTCTCATTCACAAAATTAAGTAATTACATCCTGGGAGAAAAGCACTGGCATTGAATATACAGTATCTAGACTATGCCACTACAGGTAGCAGATTGAGTTTAACTAGCCGTATGGATTGTAATTGTCTAAGTATGATTAATTCATAATGTTTGTTAATTTTATGCCTTATATTATGGTTTGTTACTATAATGTCAGTATTTTCTCCTTTTTTTGGGTTTCTTTTTAGTCTAGGTTTTGATGATCCCCTCAAGGGATTTTAATCTTATTACAGCACTCACTAATGATGTCCTTATATTCCGGGGTCTCATCAGTAGCTTGTTCCCCTTGCTGGAAGTTTCATGGGAAAGGTTCTGAAGTTAGAACAGATGGTGTATCAGTTCATTGCAGAACTCTGTTTTCAGCCAGAGGAAAACTTTATACTGAAGGTGGAAATAATGGTTTTCTGCTTAGCTTATTGTAAATTCTAAATGGGGTGATTGAAGACTATAATGATCACTACTGTTTGATGCCTATGAGTTTCAACATCTGGCTAATGCCTTTACTATCCATAACAGTAAGGAAAGGCACTATAGACTTTTCTGCCTCTTTCTCTTAAACAGATTATAACATGAGTATATGTATGCTTGTACAAACACAAATACATAAGCTTGCATGTGACAGTGTGTGTATATACTTCATGTATGTAAATCACTGTCTCTATTAACATCTGATTTGGACAATACCAAAATGGAATATTACATAATAATATTTCAATGCCAACACCAGGCTTTCTATTTTTAATACTTGAATTTGATTTCTACTTGAACAATTGGAATTATTTGAGTTGGCCTCCTTATCTACTCTTGCCTAAGATCTAAGCCATTAACCCTAAGTAAGTCAGCAAATATATCTTTGCTTCTCATGTAGGTTCCAAGAAGAAAGCATTAGTGGGATTGACAGAGATGGTCTTTGTAAAGGAGGCTGAAGATCACTTTCTTCAGTGATGGACCTCATTGTCCCAAGATTTGTCATGCTAGACTTTTAAGCAGGTCATTTGCTGAATCACCAAAGACGTTAGTCTGTTCTGTCATTACATTGCAATTGAACTGGAATTGTGATTTAAAAATGAATTGTGATTTAAAAAAAATGTTTTCATGGGGAAAAAAGTTCTTTGCTTATGTTGTTTCTTTGCTTGGTTGTACTTCAATCTAGGTACTGAAAACAGTTTAGGAAATTTCATTTTAGAAATGCAAATGGTATTGTCCTAATTTATTCAGAAACTTGGCCTGGTATTATTGTAACAAATTTCTAAAATCTCTAACAGCACTGTACTTCTTGTTTTGTTGTTTTGTTTTTTTGTTAACAATCTGGCTATATTTAAAAAAAAAGGGGAAAGACTTACTGAACTTTAGGCACATGTTGTGAATGCTTTGAATTCCATGGAACCTTAATCACAGAATTAAGATGTTATTCTGAATTTGGGCTAATACATTCCTAACAAAACACAAACAAAATTCAGCAGTCTGGTTGCTATTTAACATTGTTATTGGATTTTACCCTTGAAGATGTGATGCTTTGTAGATTTTTGTCACAGTTGTCTAGTCAACGAATTTTTCAGACCAGGCTTATAAAGTATGTGTTGATAAAAGAGTGGTCAAATCATTAAGCTTTTGAAAGAACTATGTGGGAATTTAAAATTATTCTTCTATATTTCTTCATTCTTTTCAAATTGGCAGTGTATTTGTAGCTAATGCTGCCTAGTGTCAGCCACAAGAGGATATAAAGACATATGCAAGTGATTTATCTACATGATCAGATGGAATAGGAGGAGGCTGACAGTAGTTTGGTGATCAAAGGACAATGCTGTTGACAAAATAATAATAAAAAATTATCATAGAACTGTGATTCCTTTTAGTTGCTAATATTTTTTCTGCTTTTTTTCTCGCAGTGTGAGTTGCAAGACATCTTCCTGGACATCATCCACTAACTGATTTAATTTCTATATAATCAAGTTTTGTATTGGACTGATGCTTTTCCTTCTCTCATTTTTCTCACAAATGTTGTGAAATTGATAACAACACCTACAAAGTAAGGTTTGACATATTAATTTCCTTTGCAGGGAACCAGTAATAGTGGCATCAAATGCCCATTTTTCAGTAAAATAATACTCTACCTCTTTCAACATGTTAAGCTTCCTAAACAGACTTTATTGTGATTTATACATAGTGCTGTAACAATCATCAAGACACATAAAATATAAATTGATGCATAGCAAAGCATCTGTGATTTGGTGAGTGGTCTTTCTGTTCAACACTTCCTACAGCACTGGTTAGCTATGCCTTTGTGCCTTCTTCAATGTCACTGTTTTGGCTCACGTGGTTACTGCAATGACAGAGATAATTAGCAGAGTTGCAAACATTTCTAATTACTTTATATCAATTTTAGAGAATCCTAAGTAATTGGCAAATTGGACTTGGCTCTCCGAGCTTTTAAATGGGATGGAAAGTAATCGAAGAAGAAGAGTGTCAGAAGTACTGAGAGATGGCCAGTGCTACAAATATGAATAAAGAGCAGCCAGCACTGCTTTGAGTAGCTAGATCAGCTAATCATCCATTAAAGTGCTTCCTCAAAATACCTGGCCCAGTTGCAGAGCAAGGCTGTGCTAGACACCTCCTGGTGTCTGATAACCCAGTAACAGAGCAGATGGGGAGAGAGAAGAAGATAGCACTTTGCAGCATGGTAGGGCTTGGTAGGACTTAGTAGAGGTTTCGTACTCCTTGACCTATTGACTGCTTCCCCTTTATTTTTTAGTTTTTCTCACTGCATCATGACTCTAACATCTGAAAGGCATATGAGGCCTGCTCCCCACCAAGCATACAGCTCACCCTTCTGCCTGCAATGCTGTCTTGCTTATTCATACTTGCAGTTATAGAAACACTTAGGTATATTTTATTTTGTAGGTACTTTCTCGGAAAAAATGGAGGTGCATTTAATGATTTCTTCTGTGGATTTTCATCTGGCCTAGGATGAAAGAGCTCTAAGGATCAACTGAGGTCTGAGTCAAGCTTATCTCCATAGGGTATTCATCAGTTCTGCTAAGCCAGATCTTGCAATATGATTGCAGAGCCTCTCTGGTGCATAGGTTTACTATACTGAGTCTTATTAACATGTATGGCTGTGCTGTATTTTAAGATCATAGTGTTTTATTGAAATTGCAGTAGGGGTGTCTGTCTTATGTCAGGAAGATACAAGTATTAGGGTAGTTAAGTTCTGTCTTTCTGTGTGCTTAAAACATCTAGACTCCTTTTTAACTCATCTCTTGGATAAAATAAGAGCGCTGCTGCAGAGAGCAGGGTTGGGGAAAATCTGCTTTGAGGGGACTGTATACACCTCATGATATTATAAGTTGGAAACATCTGAAAATATCGTATAATACTAGCCCAACCTTGTCTAGAGAAATAAAATGATCATTGGAGAATTTCCACTTCTATATTATCAGCTCTTTCTGAAGTACCCTAATTTAAACATTTCCCGAGAAGATAATTCTTATTTGTCTTCTTATTCCCTCTCCTTCTCTTAAATAAATATCTCAGAATAGTTATTTCAGGTGGGAAATCCTTTATATATATATCTGGGGATTTCTTACAGTTTTTTTTGTGCTACAGGGATGTTTGGAAAATACATGCCTGTGTCGGGTAATCAGTTATCTTTAATTTTTAAATCTTATGACTCTTATTTCTTACAACTAGAAGTACTTCCAAGTGTGATGCTATTTTTACAGAATCACAGAATATATTGAGTTGGAAGAAACCCACAAGGATCATGGAGTCCAACTCCTGGCTCTGCACAGGACCATCCCCAAGAGTCACACTATATGCCCAAAATGCTGAAATGGGAAAAAGTCAGGTAAAAGAAATTATATTTTCAAAGACACTCCAGAAACACCTGCTTTACTTGCTTGGGCTTTTAAAAGGAAATATTTTCATAAAATGAAGTGTGTGTTTAAGTTCAATACTTTAAAAGCATATGCAGCATAGCAAGTAGAACAACAGATCCTATGAATTGCAGGGTGAACCCCAGGTGAGTTGTGTAAAATGGATACATTTTGCAAATCCTATTGGTTGGATTTTTTGCTCGTTGTTGTGTTTGGATTTTGGGAGGTTTTTTGTAGATTACATAAGGTGTAATGTTATCTATATTTTAATATCTCATCTTATAATTTAGTTTTAGAGGATATATATTTCTTCTTTGTTTCTATGTATCTTCTCTGCGTTTCATATAGGCAGAAGTCCATGATTTGTTTAATTTACCGCTCCACTTATTTTTTCTCCTTCGTTTCTTAAAAAAACACTTTTAAACCAATACCAGCAACAGAGAAATTATATTAGAATATATTTCAGGTATTGCAAGTTCAATGCTAACCTTAATTCTTTAATGCTTCTTTTTCTACTTTTATTGGCTGCATATGAAATGATCAGAAGTCAGAAACTTCCAATTTATAGCTAGACAAAGAGAAAATGTAGCTATGCTCTTGTCATTAGAAGCTAAAGCTGCAGCATAAGAACTACAAAACTTGAAGTAATGTAGTTGTGAAGTGACATTACTCTTAAGACTTTGAATACTGTGAACATTTGTTGTTTCTTCATCCTTCAGTGGAGGAGTTGGAAGTCTCTAAGATATCTTCAAGTCAAATAAGATAAATGAATGACTAACATATTTCATAATTATGGCTAAAGGAAGTTAACTTTCAAAGTTCAGCTGAAAGTTTATCAGAAGTCAGAAACAAACTTGTTTTCAACAAGTGTAAAAGAACCTAAGTCTGCCACAGTCTCTGATGGCCCAAAATAGGTTGTGCTTGGTGGAGATATTGACCATATTCAACTGGATCAGTGAATTGTCATGGACAATAATGAGATCAGTGAATTACTACTATTACTTCTGTATTACTATTACTTCTCTGCAGTGTACACTTTACATCAGTTCCAGAAATGCCTTTAATAATATTGGTGTAATCAAAATAACTGTAATCCTGATCAGACTGTAATACATGAATAACCACACATACAAAAATGATACATATCATGCTATATAAGCAATTGTCCAATACAGAGCAATCAAATTCATAGCTCAAAAACCTTCACTTGTATGGTGGATCTCAAAATGGGAATTCTTCTCTCTCTACATGTATGTTTGGTGTTTTCTGTGAGGTGCCTGTCATTTTAACAAAAGTGACATGCAGAGTAAAGTGGAAAGGTCCTGTTTCAACCTGGGAAGAGGGTGGGGCAGACAGATGAATTGTTCCGTATTTTCTATGAAATCTTAATTGATTAGACGATCACCTTTATTCACCACAGAAAGACTTCTTTCTTTATGATGGATACAACAGCAGGAGAGCAAACTGTTGGAATTGATATACTTTGTTGCTTATCTGAAAGGAGATTTTTTGCCCTAATTTTGCACAATAGTAGAAACTTCCTTTAAATCCCATTTTCCTAACCAGCGCCTAGAATAGCTCTTGTTGTTAGATTCTAAGGACTCTATTGTGGCTTTTAAGCCAGAGCCCACAGTAGGGGTTGTGGAGGGATGCACCGCCCCCAAGAAACTCCTAGAGGGTTTGTACTTGAGGACAAATCTGATGATAGAATTTAAAAATGGAACAGACCATTGTAGATCATCCAGTCCTCCTATCTGCCAGCACAGGATTTTCCCTCCCAGATATTCTTAATGCATTGTTCAATGTAAAAGTCTCAACTCTGGGAGTTTCCAAAGCTTTGCTTGGAAAATTTTTGCCTCCTTTTTTCCCTCAGAAGTAGGAGGACACAGCAGCAGCCATGACCATGTCTTTTAATATATATCTGTGTGTACTTTGGACTGGCTTCTGCCTGCTGGCTGGTGTGAATAGGGGGCAGATGGATACGACATTTCTCTTTACTGTCTCCAGATGACTTAAAAATACCACGTGATCCCTGTGCCCTAGGAGGAGATTTGGAACTGCCTTAAACCATCACCTGCCCTTTAATGATTGTCTCAGATTTTGTAAAGTGTGATCTAAAGTGTAATTGCTCGCTTCTGTAATGTGGTGCAGTTAATTTGTGTTTCAGTCAGAAAATGTTGTCCTAATTTTCTGGGTGGTGATTACTCTCCCAACCAGTGAAATTGGCTTGAATGTTCCAGTGCATTTTGTTTACTGTTTAAAGGCTGATAAAACTCTAGTGTATTATTTCTTTTTTGGAGAATAATAATAGAGCATTCTTCAGTCTTCAGTGTTGATATACTCATCTTCCAGAAGCATTTTGAGTGATTTCAATTATCAGATATTTCACAACACTTTTGTAAGTGCTGTTGGAAAGCAGACACTGAATTTTCAGAAGTTATTCAAGTCTGTAGTGCAGATGAGCCCCCAGTCCTGCAAAAAATATCTTGTGATTAACATCGTTGTACGTGAGTCATACTGTCAGATTTATAAATATCAACTTAGAGCTTGATAAATCCATGGGATAAACATATAAATGCTGAAGTACCTTGGAATTTACATGTTGGGCAGTGCCTGTGAAGTCTCCAGAGTCTTTGGATTAATGTAATAAGTAGTGTAAACAGGACTGTTCTGTAGGGAGGGGTGTGGGAAGTCAGTGCTGTACAAAATCTGCCAGTAGTGACTATAATAGTCATAGAAAACCCTGAAGGCACTATGAAGGTTAAATTCGGTATATGTACCATTGTTCTTTGATATTCAGTATATGAAACAATATCAAATTTTTAACCCAAGTGATTGGAGGTTAATGTTGAGCAAACACAGTTTAAAAGGGTTTTTTCCACTTTCAAAAGAATGTTTTTAAGCTCTACTTTTTAAGCTCTACTCATTCTTAAGTGGGGAAAAAAATTCTCTAACAAAGGACTAGAAAGAAAATCTTCAGAGGCAGAGAGAACTTTATAAGTAGAAGGGATAGAAGATGAAAAGCCACTTAAAATGGAAAGTGGCCCATTTCCTTGCTCTCATGATATGTGGTAGACCTGAGAAATTATCAAAATGCTTTCATTAATGCATATTTCACAAGATATACAAAACGTAGTTGTTCAGTTGATAAACCATTGTCAGTTTTTGTAGGAAAAAAATTGGTTTCAGTTGGACACTATGAATCCTGCTCAAATGAACATTGCAACTACTTAGTAGCATGCAGGTGGCCATGACAATGAGTTCTTTCTTTTTTTGGTGAAGTTCTGTCAGCACCAATTAATGAAAGAATTTCAGTAAGGCTTTCAGGGATTGAAATGAGCCATTTTTTAGCAGCATATTTATCTGCTGTATCCAGAGATGACACTGCCTATGTGAATACATTTGACTCAGGCTGGAGTTCATAAGTAAAATTGCCAGATTATTCAAAGCATCAGGCTAGCTGCCACAAAAGAAATGTTTAATTTTAGATACTAAGGTGTTTTCCATTTTAAAGCTACCGACAGACTTAAGGTAGGAAGCCAGATTTCAATATCTAAAGTTCTTTGTCAGTTTAATTACCTGTTGTCTGGCTTTCTAATAGTTTCAGAATCTGATTTCACATATTACAGTTTGATGGCTGTGGTGCCTGAGAGGAACCACAGAAGAGTACCTCTTCCAAAAATCAGATTAATTTAAGAGCCATTCCTAAGAGACATTTTCCATCTACATCATTGTCCTGCTTCAATTTTTACCACTTTCAATTTCCAGGTAGAAAAAATACACAGAGCATTGTATACTTCCTGAACATAATTTCTTTCCAAAACCTCTTTCAGCCTTTATACCTTTCCACTTCCCATTAAGTGGGAAAGTTGTCCTGGTCAGGGTGTAAAGATGAGGATGCGCTTCCATTTCTGTGAAACAGCAACACAGACAGGATGATTCTTTACCCATATATTTTGCAGTTTATTTATAGTTTGTTTATTCTTTGCAAACATTTTGGAGACTGTGTGTACCTACATTTCCCAGCAGTTCCTTTGCACACTTCTATCACCCCTGCAGTGACCTCATGGGCTTTCTGCCATCTGTCATTGTTCCTTTATTCTAATGTATGGTGCAGTCTCATGTAATTTATGATTTGCCGGATATTTATTAGATAGACAGGATTATTGCCCACAGATGGCTGTGGTTCACAGCCAGAGGCATCTTCACAGAACTAGTGGGAAGAGATTTATTCATGTTACCATGTGACTTCTACTGTAAGCTAATTTTAGCTCTGGGTTTCTCTTGATAAGTTAAAATGAAACAAGAACTCTGGGTCAAATTTTTTATTGCCTCAAGTGTTGCAGTTTCATTGATTTCTGTTGAGTCATACCTGTATGTCAGGTGTGAAACTAGCTGTCCATTCTTTTCATTAGTAAAATAAAATGTATAAAGAGTATATTTTAACTACAATGCACGTGTGCAATTACAAATATTTCAAGTCTTGAAGCTGCACCTTTGGAGCAGAAAAAACAGAAAAGATTTATAAAGTCATACAGTTGTTGCCAGTAGATGACATTGTCTGCCAGCTTTACATTTTCTCTGCTTCTTTTTATGGGCCACTGGAGTCATATATTCTGTCATTCTCAGTGTGAGACTCGGAACATTTCTTTGGCAAAGTCAGGGAGACTGGCGTGTTGAAAGTGAGCCAACGCAGTCAGGTGGTTTCATTTGTACTTGATTTTGAGACTAGTTCTTGCAGCAGATAGGACATGAAAATTGTATCTTTTTGGTGTGTTTGTTTCATTGCTAGTGAAATAGTTGCTGCTGGGAAATTTGAGAAATCTAATTGGTAAAAAATGCACTGAGTTGAATCAGTGGCTTTTCTAATACCTGCTAATTCTATTCAGTAAAGTGCAGCCTTAAGTGGATCTATGTTATAACATTGCAACTGCCAGTATACAAATTGCAAATACAAAGTGCACTTCATGACTGCATATTTCCTTGCTGCAGACTGAAGCAGAAATTCCCAGCCTCCAGATTGTAATCTATAGGGCGTTTATAAGCAGTTGGGCTTGAGGGGAATGGTGCTTGAAACAAAAACCATCTGGAACACACATTACAGGATTCTTCTACAGAAGAGCTAGGATCAGAAGTAGACATAGGAAAATGCTGCATTCTCACCCTGCAAGGTGCTAGGCATCCTTTCCATTTCACTGGGAAGTCAGTGGGAATTAGGAGCACTCAGCACATTCAGGTTTGTGTAATTCAGGAATGCCATATGTAGTTAAATATGTTAAACCAAAAGATGAAGTAAGTAAATATGCTCGGTGAGGTTCTGCCAGCAGAGTTATTGATACCAGCATCAATATAAATTCCCACTATTTGTCATTAATACTTTTGTTGTTATGAGAAAGATGATGTTGGCATTATTTTTAAAGTTTTGCTTTACTACATTGAAGCTAATCTGGACTGACACTTGTGAAGAGCACATCTGATCATACTTTCTCACACGTATGTTCCCTCTGTTTTGATAGTGCAACTTTAAAATCATTGCACTCATTCCTCAAAACTGCACAGTATGGGTAACAGTAAGAACAGAATTTCCATTCTGCTCCTTACTGTCCAGCCTGGTTTGCAAACATGTTTGTTATGAAGGAGAGGACAGAAAGGTAAAGGGAGCATGCTTGCATGTGGAGGATTTGTAGCTGTTTGCTTTGACAATATGAACTCAACACTGTTTTTGTCCTTCTGTGGTCACAAAAGTTGAGCTGGCATAGAAAAGAATGCAGTACATGCCCCACTGGAGGCTATAAAGCCTGTGTAGGTGGGTCAGCATGCCTGAGAACAAGTTCACTGTTTCAGATGCAACACCTGCAGGATTTAATCCTGTAGAAAAGTATCTCCTCATCCTTTACTAAAGACTTTTCCAGAAGGTATAGGCTAATTTCAGCTTTGACATGTCAAGACACGGAGAAGAGTCATTGACACAGCAGATGCATTTAAATATAACTGCCTAATTATACAGTGATGCAAGTTTGCTCCCAAGAAACTAAATGTACAGTGCCATGGAAAACATGGTATGTGCCTGTCATGCTGTTAAATGGAAAAGCAGTCTTTGGCAGTCAGGCACATTTCATGTATGAAATCATAAAAATCATGGTGTGGTAAACATCTGATGATACCCATTCATAATCAAATATTGTGCTGTTTTCTGCTGGGAGTTAATTTTCGTCGCAGTAGCAGGTGTGTGGGTATGTTTTGGGGCTGTGCTAAACACAGGGTTGATAATACAGCAATGTTTTTGTTATTGCTGAACAGGGTTTACACAAGGCCAAGGTATTTTCTACTTTTTGTACTGCCACAGTGGTGAGGATGTTGAGGGTTCGTGGGAGGTTGGGAGGAGGCAGCCAGGGCAGGTGATCCCAATTGACCAAAGGCATATTCCAGACCAATGGCATCATGCTCAGTATATAGAGTAGGGGGAAGAAGAAGGAACTGGGGACTTTTGGAGTGATGGCATTTTTCTTCCCAAGTCAGTGTTACCTGTGGTGGGGCCCTGCTCTCCCAGAGGTGGCTGAACACCTGCCTGTCCATGGGAAGCAGTGAATTAATCCCATGTTTTGCTTTGCTTGTGCGCATGGCTTTTACTTTCCCTGTTGAACAGTCTGTACCTTTACCCACAAGTTCTCTATCTTTTACCCTTCCAATTGTCTCCCCAGTCCCACTGCAGTGTGAGTAGGTGACTGTGTGGGGTTTGGCTGCTGGCTGGGGTTAAACCACAAGAAGTATGTACACTTATTTCCCTTCTGCACAAACACTTGGGGGTTTGCAACATATATGCAGGTTGTTGCAGAGAAACCGAAGTTCTGACACTTGAGCAGGTATTTTAAACTTGGATTTCAAGCTTTTTAAGTTTTGATTTGAAATTTGTACAATAGAATTCCTGAATCAGTTTTAAATTGACCGTAATAGTAGAGGATAACAGAGCAATGTTGTTCTACAGCTACTGCTAGTTCTAATTCTGGCACATGGGCAAGTTCACTGGTGGCTATATCTGAACAGAGCCTGGAGCCTTCTTGTGTGCTGGGGTGTGAGGCAGGTAGTTTACAAACATGGTCCTTGCTTGTGGTCATGTTTCAATGATAGAAGTGTGTTCTTGCCCTTCCCACATGCCATGTATCAAAATTCTTTGTTTCCATTGGCAATTCTGCCCTAGACAAATGATGCTTAATCTCTACTTAGTTGTTGAAGTCTAGACAGGCAAGCAAATGTAGAGAAATGGAAACACAATAAAATATTGTCTCAAATTATAATCAGAGAACAGTTGTTATCTATGGAGAAAATCTAAGTAGTAAATAAGGGTTATTGCCTCTTACATGAATTATGTTATTTATTAATTTACCTGCACAGTGAAATTCAGGCATTCACAACCCTTACATGCTAAATGCTACAGAATAAGTTTGCAGTAGGTTTGTTCTTTCCATCTTTTGCTCAGTATTCAGTTCAATACTCACATTTACAAATTTTTACGGTGCATTCAGCTGCCTGGGGTTTTTACACCTGGTTTTGCCATGCTTTCTCCTTTACACTGACTAGATCTGTATTGAGCTAGTAGAGTTGACTCTGCGATGTTGACATTCAGAATTGCAATAATTGAACCCAATAATCAATAAATGTTTTGAGATAATATGTATTCCCCAAATAGCCATTACAAAATGCACTAAATTTTCTTAGTGCTCTCTGAAATACCCCTGCTGAGAAGTAAAATGTTCCTGTAGTGTACACATTCAAAGACTACCTAATTAATGGCTCTAAATGCCATCTTCTCTTAGTCATGAGGGAGAAAGGCTATTTCTTTTGAGCTCAAAAATATTTACTGAATGATAAAATAGATATTCAAGGCAATCCAGAACAAAGACAGTGAACATTGTATAATAAAGAAGATGAACATTCTTGGTGAATCTTTTAATATCTGAGATTGAGATCAATCTTCAGTGAGATCCCTTGGTGTTCTCATATCAATCAACCAGACAAAAATTGCAAAGTGAAGGGTGTGACTCATGTGCTCACTGGTATATTCAGCCAAAATTACCGAGCTGAGCAGATCCCATAATTTCTGGCTTTCCAGCACTGTCTCTGGCTCCCAGCATCCCTTCACCATCACCACCTTGCCAAGAATTGCTACATTCAGCAGTCACTAAAATGTCATATATGCAGAAACCATTCATCAACCTCAGATTTAGTTTATATAGGCTTCTTTAAGGCAGACATCACTCCCATCTCATTTCTGTTGCCCATATCCCTTTTTACATTCACTGTCTAAGATTCTGCTGCCATCTGTAGCCAGTGCTTAAGCCACAAATTAATTTGAGCCAAGATACTTTCTTTGGGAGAGAGAAAAAAATAATAAAAATCTCTGGGTTTTTTCGTGCTTGTCATAGTCTGAAGAGTCTGTCCTGGAAAATCTACAGAGATGGAAATGGACTGGATATCCAGAGATGGAATTGGATGGTAAAAACCTGACTCTCTGATGAACAAGAAATACAACAGATGGTTATTATATGACCTGGTATCACTTATGTCTTTATTCTCATGCATTTTTTTCTGTTTTATATTCAGTGTTGTTTTTCCACCTTGAAATATTACTATCTCTGCACTGACATCAGTTCTTAAAAATTATGTTTTAATTTGTTAGGATTGTATTGCAGACTGCTACAGATACTCCCTAACTGCGACTAAAATATTCCTGTGCCAAGACAGGCAGTTTCTCAAAAGAATTTTGCTAATTAATTTATTGCTTACCAAATGTTGATTTATAGGTCACATTAGAAATACCTTTATTATGCATCTTGTAACTATTTAGAAAATTACTATATAAAAAACATTATCTGCTTTTGTTGCTTATTACTATCTGCTGGGACTGCATGTGGCCACCCTGCAGTCATCTTTCTGCAAGGCTGAATCCTTCTGAAGACCTAAGAAAACTTTGTGAAATCCTATGTTTTCTGGAAGAGAGCACTTTGCTGCTCTCCACAGACTGCTGATTCTGGTCGTAGCCATAAAAGGCCTAATTACAGCCTTTACTGGAAACCCTGGAGCATCCTTGGCCCCTGCTGCTGCTGCACAGTGAGTACTTTTCTTGTTGCACAATGGATCTGTCCTTTTCATTGCTCAACAGCCTTCCTTCTCACACCTTCAAACAAATACCATTGTTTCCTGGAGAAAGAACGTTTAAAGGGTGCTGTAGCATTCACCCTTCCAAATGACAGAGCTGTCTCTATAGAGCTCTGTCCTGCCAGAGGGCTCATTCCAGTACACAAGTACTTCCTCCTAACATAACCAGGAAAGGACAGCCAACACATAATTTCATGGTTTAGGTTTTTGAGTGGTTCTTGGCTCCTTAGAAGCTCGGGTCACTTCAAGGACAGCAGCCATTTGTTCCTGATGTTGAGCACTACACCATCTTCCTGTACCATCCCCTTCTGTTCTAAAGGGAAGGGCAAGGGTGAACCCTCAAAGAAAATTACTGATTATTAAATTTTCATTGAACTAAAAATATAATCTGCAGGAGTTTAAACCAACTTGCTGGCACTGTTTAAAAGTGGGGAAGGTAGCAGTTCTCATCAGATCCTGCCTGATCAGAAAAGTTAATGGAAAAGGGTAGGAAATACGATCTAGAAAGTTCTGGAACATATTGATAATTAGACCAAATCTGCCATCATTTTTACATCAGAAATTTTGTGCAAAGTTGCTGGTAGTATACTTTGTAGTGAGTTTCAGAGCAACTCACTGAGTTTTCTGAAAACTTTTTTGATCAAATGGTTCAGCTGTGAAAAAAGGAGGCAGAAGTAAAACCAAAGCTTTATGAACAGTGTACAATGGTCTTTAGTTCAAATTCAGATCTGGGTCCATCTTTTGAATTTCTGAAAGTCTCTTTGAATCTAGGCTTTTGGTTTAGGGGCACAAAGTAGTTTTAGCAGTTTTCTGCAGGCCTAATTAGGAGCATAAATTCTTTATGAAAGAAGAATATCAAGTTGATTTTTTTTTTGTATTTACATCATTAGAAAATCCTATGTCCTATGAGGCAAACCAAAGCTAAGTTTAGATGCTGTGTCTACACCAATGGACAGATGGAATTAGCACTAAACACTGAACACAGGTGTGCAGACTGAACCCTTTTCATGGTATATAGGGAGAGAGCATGCACAGAGACATTATTCTGTTTGGGTGTCCAGACGTAGGAAGAGTGGATATCTGGGGATCAGGGCTATGAATTTACTTACCTAATTAATGGAAGAACTTTCTTTTTTCTGCAGTGAACTTGCATGTAGTCCTGTTAGGAAAAAATACTGATTGAAAGACTATATCTCGTAATCTTTGAGCACACACATGCCAACTCTGAGTTTGGGAACATAACTTTTTTCCATTGCTCACAAAGTGAAATATCTTGCCTGACCTCAGAAAGTGTTGTAAAATTTATTACTTGTGAAAGTTCAAAAATGGGATCGCAGTGCTGGATGTTTATTGTATTATTGTTAATACAATGTTGGTGAGGCCTTCATTAAGGTTTCCTTGTTACTGTTCTCCTGTTCAAGGGTTTCTGCTCATTGCTGGATTGCCTGCTGGTGCCAGTCCCTGTTCTGTGAAGCGTATTTCATTTGCACATGCAAGTGTCTGGGTTTAAATATGTTAACAGGAAGCATATCATGTAACAGACATTGTATGAAGAAAAGCTCCTCAATTCTATTTTTCTACAAGAAGAAAGAGTGGTGGTTTATTATGTTTAAGTTCAGTTGGGTTGTCCATATAGTAAATAATTCATCAGTATTGTAAATTATGAAACCTGGAAATGGTTAACTCTTCCCCATTTGCCATGCCTTTTCCTACTATCAGAGTGCCTTAGGCCTTGCAGTTAATTCCTCATGCAGGGAGGGACACCAGCTCTCACAGCACATTTGCATTATATTTCCCCATACTCTACCTGCGTTCTGGCCACCTAACTGTTCTCCATTAATATAAGTTTTTAACTTCCACAAGCCATACAATTTCGGGGATATTCAAGATTTCTGAGGAGATGTTTTGATCAGCCAACATGAGTGTTGTTTATAGACAGCTCTTACTAACCTTGCCCTCTTTTTTTTGCCTTTATTTTTCTTTTTTTCCTTTGAGGGAACCCAAATTTTAAGGTACCAGATGTTTCTGAGAGTTTAGAATCTCCTATTTTCTTCAACTCATTCTTTTTATTTAGTTTTGTCCTTAGTGGCAGGGAAAGCATTACTGATCTAGATTCAGTTTTAATTAACAGTCAAAAACTAAAAGACTTCACAAGCAAGCACTATTTGTCCCTGCAGGTTTGTTCTTTTTCATAGTTGGAGTTTGGCATTTTGATTGATTAATGCCTTTCACTTTTCACTTGAAATAGGAAACGAATGAAAGCAACTACGATCCTGGGAGTTTTTACCAGCAGCAGAAACAACCTGCCCAGGAGCTTCCGACATGGACATCTTTCCAATACGAAAGAAAAAAAATTCAGACCAAAGCAAGTCAAAGAATTTTGAGGTAAGTCTGAAAAGAGCACTTAAACTCATGGATGTGATTCTGAGCCTATAACCATTTTAGATTTGGTCATTCCTATGGATATGTGCCAAAAATAGTGGAAGACAGTTTTGTCATGCTGGCATAAGGCTTTCACGTAGAAGGCAATGGGTCTGTAGGGGACCAACCCAGTTTCCCTGGACAGGAGGGAGAAACACCTGAGAGTCTGAGAGAGGACAGTGAGCTCTGTCCTGGCACCCAGAAAACTGGGACATGTAGAACAGCAGCAGCCAGCACTTGGCATTTGGCCTTGGCTGGTCACCACTTTTCCAGGAGCAACCCACAACTTCATGAATCTCCCTCTTCCCCACCAGAACCCTGGAAATGTGGGTGACACCCTGTGTTTTCTTCCAAAACATCTTTTCCAGCTCTCTTTTTAAATCCTTCCTGTCCCTTGGGACCTTCTATTTCTATCTGCATGTATTGTTCCCACTAATTAATAAAGGCTTCTACTTTGGTGAGTCTTCCTTTTCATTTCTGATCGATGCCCCCTTCTTGGAAGAACCTGCCTACGATGTTCTAGAGAGAATCTTGCAGGCATATTAAGGGATCTGAGCTTTTCAACTGGTAAAATGAAGTAAAGTAAAAGTGTACTATCACCACTATGCCAATTTTATTTGTATTATAGCACCTCAGCCTTGTAATTAGGTAGATTGTGCTGAATACAGTGAAGTTATTGAAACCAAAACGTTTATTCAGTAGCTTTGATTTACCTTCTTAATCATTTACTTGTTTGCAAGAATTATCTGTTCTGCATCCACCTGGAGCTTTTATTTTATTACACTTTGTGATCTAAAATTTTGCTTAAAGAAAAACCCTCAAGGTTGACAAGGACTAGGATTGACAGAACTGTGGCTCTTTGAAATCCCTGTTGTCCATTTAAATTTTAATGTTTCTATCATTTGTTCCTCAGTGTAAATTAACAGCCATGGCAGTGTGTTGGGTTTCTTTTCTGAAGTCAAGACTTTAAATTTAATTCAATAGCCTAGATTTACAGCTATTCTATATTTCACAAGGCAGAATCAATAATGTGACTGAAGTGAAGAAGATAAAAATTTATGGTATCTTGCAATTTAATGGTTGAAAAGATGCAATTGGAGAGATCATAAATTGTGAAGGAGTTTATGCTTCATTGCTCCTGATTCAGTGCTTGCTGTTGGAACTTGATTTGTGACTATTCACAAGGTGTGATTAATGGTGTGATCGATGCTTGCTTCAGTGCAGTAAAGCAGTTGTAATGCTCTTCATTAGAATAAATAAAATAAATTGACTGAGGCTTTATAAAAACTGTGTAACATTTAAAATCTAAAATGTCAATTTTTTTTTCCTGTTACAATTTAGGTTTCTTCAGGCAGTTTCCACCTACATCACATCAGTCATTGTCATTCTTTTTGGATATTATAGAAATCCATGTGGGTTTGGGTTAGCTTTATGCAAAGCTCAGTGAAGGGGAAAAAAAAAAGGCTTGAATAGGGCTGACTAGAGACTAAGATTTCTCATGGCTGTGTTTTGCCATCCTGGAAAAGTACATGTATTCTCCTTTAGCACATGCATGTTTAAAGGAATCGAGGCAGAAAATGAATTTCCCATATACAGCTCTACTAAAAACAATAAAAATTAATAATGTTCATTGTTTTTAAATGGGATGGATGTATGATTGGCACCCTAGCAGAGACAATGAAGATAAAGAGTCCTTTTTGAATGGTGTTTTTTTGGTTTAAGGATGTTCATTACCTAATCCAAAGCTATCTCACAGTATGCTCTCAAACAGACAGGGGAATATGAGAAAACTGCAACAGCCATGAAAGACAGTAGAATTGTAATGATTTTGATGTTGTTATTTAAAGAATTTAGCTCCAGGAGATACAAGAAATAGGGTGGAGGATGCCTTGTGCATGCTATTTAAATCCCCTGCAGTATATGGATCATTTTGAAGTTTTAAAAGCATAAACATGCTGTGTAAAACCTAGGAGGTGAAGAAATTGTAGCATAAAACTTAGGGTAAAAAATTCTACTGTGGCTTGAACCTAGAGCTCTTTCTCTTACTTTTATTTGCCTTATAGAGAGATAAGCCTGTAACTAGCTGGAAAAGTTTATCAGGTTTCCACTGTGCTCCCTTGCTCTGATTTTCTTTGGTGTCCTTTGTCATGGTGTGTGTAGAGATTTCAGGTTTGTGTTTGATTTTAAGAGAAACTGTAGGTAAATCTAAAGTTACTAGACAACAAAGCACTATTTGAACAACAGCAATGAACTAAATGTTTCCTGTAATTTTTAAACTTAAAATATGCTGTAGCAACTCCAGGCATCAATGATCATGCATTTTCTGATGGGAATTGCAAAAAGAATGAAAAATGTAAGGAAACTACAAACGTTTTTTGAAACATATAGCTATGTCAAATTAATGCTTCTATTATTGCACACAGTATTTACAGACTAGCAGTTGTAACTTCACAAAAAATTCTTAAAATAGATCATATTCTGTCTGTCAGCAGTCTGGCAGGAATTCAGATATTAACTACAACACGTTCTGACAGTAAACACATGGTAAAATGTGTGAGACTATAATGTAAGTAGCTAAGCTTTTATTTTGTAGATGATTTTTTGCTCCCTCACTGTCAATTGAAAAGCCAATAATTCACACACACATGCGAGTTTCTGCGAGTCATAAAGACTGGGCTGGGTAAGAGCAGACACAATGTAGCTGCAGCCCTGGAGCCCAGACCACTGCGGCTGCAAGATCCCAAGAGCTGCGGTGGCAGGAGGCGCAGTTACACGCTGCAGTCATGGTTACTTGGCCACCTGAGCTTGCCTCTATCCAGCAACCAGTGAAAATGTAGAGCCACCAGGAAATCTGAAACTACAGTAGTGCATTACAAAACAGAAGGTTGGCTCAACCCAAAACTGCACCAATTGTGTGGCAGGAAGGATACTTGTGCCCCCACTTGTTTGGTTTGATTGTGGGG
Organism: Polioptila caerulea; assembly: GCA_013397295.1. Taxonomy (NCBI): domain Eukaryota; kingdom Metazoa; phylum Chordata; class Aves; order Passeriformes; family Certhiidae; genus Polioptila; species Polioptila caerulea. The sequence goes on along the minus strand of VYXF01008145.1, from coordinate 525,315 downwards.
CTTTTCTCCCCAAGGAGCTGATGATATATCCAACATATTGTGATAATTTGGGAAGAAGCAGTAGCATGGATCTCTTGGAACTTGTTGTTTTATTTTATCATTAACAAACGCATCATCAGTCTTGTTTTATGGAAAAGAAGACTGGAGCATTGAATAATTTCTCCAATATCATACGCCAAATTTGCTGCACTGTACTTTCTACCATCTCCTTAGACCTGTACCATATTGAAAGAATCAGAACACGCTGAGTTGGAAGGGACCCATCAGAACCATCCAGTCCAACCCCTGGCCCTGCGTAGGATGCCCTAAGAATCATGTGCCTGAGAGGGCTTGTGCATTCTGCTTTTCAGTAGAGAAAGCCACACCCATTTATAGAGTGTCAGAAAGGACACTATAATAGGATTTTGTTTGGGACTTTTTCTTACTTTCAACCATTAAAAATAAAATTAATTTCTGTTAAGGAAGGATATTTTCAGCTCTTTAGGCAGTTTGCAGGTATATCCAGCCAGAAACACGTGGGCAGTATATGAACAGTAGATTTTGTTATCAGGCTCATGGACGATGGTTTCGGCCAATTTCTTCAAATGTGACATGTCATAAGAAAATGGCTCAGACTGGACCAGGTACTGAAAGCAATATGACAATACTAAGGAAGCAGAATATTATGGTGCTAGGGTTTTGGGTGGGCTGAGGCATTACACCATAGCTGCTTCTTGTATCTAATCTAACCTCACAAAAAGAGCTGCACTCTACGCTGTGCTGTGTGCAGGCATTCTCAGCTGGCTCCACCAGCACTGCAGGTTTCACCTGGCAGAGGAAGTTTTTGTGGAAGAGGAGAGGATTTAAACTGAAATAACCCTTCCACACTGCCCTTCACAACGGACTTTTCTTCTTCTATTTTCCCTCCCCCATTAAATGCCTTGCTGCAGTCTAGCAGTCCACTTCCAAGTGGGCTCTAAACAAAAGGGTTACCCCTCAAGCAGAAGGAGATTGTTCATATAAGAAACCACATGAAATGCTTGGAATATGAAAAGGATGGATTTGCTAGTGCTGGTTCATCAACACACAAAGGTAGCCACATAGTCCGTTCTCCAGCTTTGCATACCCACGACATACCATGTGAACATCCAGACAGTTTGTGGTTTCAATTCTTTTTTCCTCCAGAGGGAAAGTTGTTTCTTGTCCAAACATATGTATTTTCTCCTTGTTTGGGTAACATCTGCAAATATTGGCTTCTCTCTTGAATCAAATGTTCTCTTCTCTGTTTTCCCTTTCTTTGTAACAGTGTCAGAGGTGAAGATTTAACAGTACCATAAAATGTTAAGTGCTTTCAGTTGAGGTTCTTGAATAATTTCAAGGTACAGGCAGAAAGACTGAGGCATGGCACAATTTACCCAAAGCTGTACTCTTATTTCCTTGAGCTTAATCCTGCATCCTGTCCAGTGGACTATTCCAGCATGAGGGAAATCATGCCTCTATACCCAGTGGCATCTTCTCAATTTTTGAAGGAGATGCTGGCTCTCCTTGTAGTAACCAGCAGATGCTGCTGCAGAGCATCAATACTAAACCTACTCTTGCTATTTTTATTATCACTGTTAATGCTGAAAGGGATACCATTTCTGTTTAGCCTTTTTGAGGTGGGCTGATGGGGTCTATTTCTTTGTTTCATAGGAGAGAGTGCTCTGTCTTCCCTTTGCTATTGCCATTTTTTCTCCTAGTTATGAGAGTCTCTGTCCAGTGTCTATCAGTTTCTTATAGATCCCTTGCAGTTCATTACAGCGTTGCTCAATTTATTAGGACCAATCGTGCATTCATACCTTCTTTCATCTGAAGTGCACTTTTAAATGTTAGACTACACACTAATCAAGTTGAACATAATGAGAGCACGTTCACATTATTAAGGTAAATGATCCAATGCATTCATAGTGAAGACATATTTGAACTACAGTTTGTGCTTTTTGTCGCAATATTGAACATTCTGGACAAGTATGAATTGTGTTGTTTTGCGGCAGCCTTGCAAATATGTGATTATTATTGCATTGCTGGCAGAACTCTGGATATTTCATTGCAGCTTTGTGATAAATTTCTAAGTGCAATTAACTGGCGAAGACTTTATTGTATAAATTCTTCCTATAAATTAGAATATTAATACATGAACAGGCCATCCACCTGTACATACCTGCATCTTTACACTTACACACAGTAGTGACTGATGTATGAGGCTGAGCTTGATACTATGCACCACTCAGGGAGGGCAGTAGGTCTTTATTAGCAACTTCAGGGTTGTTAATACAGCATGTGAAGCTGGTGAGTGGAGCTAAAAAAAGTAATTTATTACTTTGGAGGTAGGAAGATGGGAGATAGTAAATGCATAGAAACTTTCTCTTCTTCATGCTTAATGGGGCACATTTTGGGATTTGGACATCTTGCATTTTTCCATTCCTCAGAAAGTGAAAGGAACTGTTTGATGCAGTTGTTAAAATTATATGGGAGAACCTAAAAGGTCTTTGTGCTGTGTGAGGAATTCTGTTCCAAGACTTCTGCAAAGATAAGGATACTTTAACGTGAATAAATTGGTCTGATTACATTCCTACAGAGCAAGCAGGATTAGGCTTCAGCTTTGTAAAAGGATGTCCAGTCCTACAGCACTAAATGCACAGGTAAATAATGGTGAAACATGTGAAAGGTAATCTAGAGAATGTGAGTAGTGACAGCAGTGACCAGGAGCAGACATCAGTGACCATAATATAGCCCCAAGATCCTGATGTTTGTCTGCTCGACCCAGGCTGCTCAGCAAAGGTGGAGCAGAGTTCACTGTTCTTGCCATGCCTTCCTTCTGGAGAGCAGCAGAGTTCTCAGGGTAATGAATTCCTTTGTTCTGTTGCTGCTTCATGATGTGAGTTGGAACATTTTCTCCTGAGGACACTTAAATTGAAGTTCATTGCCTAGCATCAGTAGACTTATATACCTTTAGGAAATGTCACATCAGGATGCAAGTGAAGTGGTTCTCACTTGTCTTTCCTCTTAAGGAGGTATAGCAGTCCCTTCTAAGTGGTGTGGACCAGATTTTTCCACATTCTGAAGCAAAACTTTCCACAACAGTTAATTTAATGTAAGTACCACTTCCAGAAATATATCTATACTAGAGGTCTTTCATTGCTGTTATTATGACTTCCCATGCATCAGTTAAGTGTCTCAGCATGAAGTTCAGCTGTGCTTTTAAGTCATTGTTCCCTTTTTCAAAGCTGTAGTTTCATTTCTGTATAAAGTTCTAGACTAATCATATCTCCTCTAAGGTCACGTGGACAATTGCACACTAAAGACAAAATCTGGCCTAAGCTTTGCCAGCTTTTTTCAGGCCAGGGAAAATGATGAAAGAAAAGGGAACAAATCATGGAACAATCCAAGACCTGTACCAAAGTCTCTAAGCCACATTTCTCAGGGCAGGAGTGTATCCTCCTGCTCTCCACGTCTTTCACCTCAGAACGTCTGGAAAACAGTATTCTGCAACTTAGGACATAACAATACGGAAATTTTCACTCTGAAACCTGGTTTAGATTTAAATACAGTTTAGAGAACAGTGGCCAAAATATTTACAGTAGATTGTTTATCTTTTACCCCTCCTTATTTTGTTAAATTTTCTTAATAATTTTATTTTTTAAACTACTATAATTTACAAGGTAATATAATTAGTTTTCATTATTTTGGCTGTACCACTCATGTTCCTAAAAATAAGTAAGCAGTGAAAAATGGGCACTGTGTCCAAACTCTCAAAATTATTTACATGTCTCTAAAATCCAAACTGGAGGAGACAAATGGAAAATTTGCATCTTTTGCAGTTGAAACAAGATTAACCTCTTGCAGAGAGTGTCAGAAAGCCAAGCCCAAATTGCAGTGAACACATGGAAACTCAGATATGAATATCTGAGTATAATGTACTTTTAGTAAATATTACCTCACCCAGCTCATATGAAAACATTTGTGCAGCAAACAAAAATAATGTAATTGTTGATATTTTTTTCAAGAGAAAGGCATAATGCATCACCTGGCTATACTTCATTTTCCTTCTGCAGATAGATCAGTGTCACACTCTGTGTGAACCCCTGCACTGCTGTCAAGGAGCTACAAGTTCACCTGGTTTTTGCAGACTACCTGAGACTAAAAGGTGCCTTCAAATATTAAGCTGCCCTTTTTTAATGCATCTGATCTCTTTTGTTAGAGAAAATCCTAATTAGAGAAGAGCTATTCCTGATGACCCTGTAACACTGTTATGTTAGGATAAGTACATTTTCTAGTGCTTCTAGTTTCAAATAAGAGAACTGTAAGTTTCACTGTTTTACTTAAGATTACACTGCACAGTCTGATACATCTCCTTTCTCTAGTATTTTGTCTGTATTTTCCTTTCTGAAATTCTACTCAGTGCTATTGGCAGCTTTTTCACTGTTAAGTAAAATTACAGCTGTTGCTTTTAAAAGAGAAAGCAAAGTGACCAGTGAACCAATAAAATTTAAACTGTTCAACAAACATCTAAGTAAAATCTCAAATGTGTTGAGAATCTCAGGTCTCAGAGGCCTATTTATATTTCATCCAAATATGTCAGCTGCTAAGGCCAAAATTTACTAAAAGTTCTTTTCTGACTGAGGAAACAATTTCAAAGGTTCTGCAAGAATTTTGAATTTGATAAAAAAGAAAAGCAACAAGGCAACACCACCCCAAAACTTGGTAGAAAACTAAGATGTTTACATTTCAAATTTTTACCAGAGTACTTTTAGCTGGGGTGCCTTCTTCTCTTTAGTTGTTCCTTGCTAATTTCTACCATATGCTGCCATGGTTAAATTCACTCCAATGGAAGATGAAATCCAAGCAGAGCCCTTGTTTGGGGGAAGAATCATAATGAGATGAAGCTTCAGAGAAATGATGTTCTGGCTCTAAAGCAAGATTTCCAAATTGCAGTATATGCTCAAATCTAACCTTGTATTTCTTGTTGCTCCTTCTCACCATGTCTTCTTTTTCTTAGACTGTAATGGTTTGTGTTTTTCAAAATGCATGTTGATTTTCTTAAAATTTATGTTTGTTAGTGGAAATTAACTTTATTTAGCGTTTGGGTTTCAGTGCAGTTTTCATTGTGCCATCCACTGGTTTGGGGCCCACCAAATGCAAAGTCAGCTGCCCTGCCCTGGCATTGCTGCAGTCTCTGTCTAAGGACTCCTCTTTACCTCTTTCTCTCCTCTTGCAGTACACATCCAGGCACTGCTTCTCTCCCCTGTGGGCACGTGATGGGGTTAGGCTGCAATCCAGTTCCACGTCTCACAGCCAAGGCCAGGTGATAAACTTTAGTGCTTCTTAGGAGCAAAGTTGCATTGTCAGCTTTGCTACCAAAGGGCTTACACTAGACACAAGCTAACTTTTAGTGTTAACAAGGATTAATTCACATTGCATGCTTGCTTTTTTTAAACAAAATATTTGTCCATGACTATATGTCTCCCTTTACCTATCTTGTCTCTCATTTTGACTTCACTTCAATTATTAATTCTCAGGGTTTACCTCTCTTCCTGTTTCTTTCATTCTTTCATTTTATTCTTTCCCAACAAATAAATTTCCCTGAACAGGTGGAACTCGAATACTTGTTCCTGAAAAATTTTGCAGTTTACAATCTAAGCCCGTGTTTACCAATGTTGAACTTGGTAATGGCTTTGCAGGCTTCTCAGCAGCACATTCTTACATTCTGTAGAGAAGGGGGAAAATACGAATTAATTTGCTTTCTTTTCAAATATAACACCAGCTTCTCCAGTTCCCCACCTTCTTTTTCCCTTCATTTGCACTTGAAGCAGCTCTCCTGCACGGCCTTGTTGCTGGACCTGACAGCTCTGTCGAAGGAGGGTGACAGTGTTGCAGGGTGTGATGAGTGCAAAGTTCCTTGGCATGGAAAATCAGCCTGTAGCATTACATTTGTCTCTTTACTTGATGAATAGGATACACTTGGTGCTGGATGAATGCATGGTTCTGGAAGATCCAGCTGGCTCCTGGCCTGCATCTATATCCCTCATGTGGTAAATAACTGCACGTTTTTAATTCTTAATAAAAATATTTATTATATAGGCTGTATAAGATTGATAAAATTCTTTCTTCTTCTGATGCTGCTGTACCACTTCAGTTTTGCACGTGAGGTGTTGTCATATTTCAGCACCTTTCATTTGCTTTAGTTTAATAATTTGATAGTTAAGCACATCTTTCAGATACTTGCTTTTTGGTGATATCAGACTGATTTCTTCATCATCTGAGAGGATAATTTTCCTCTCTAAGCTGTGCAAAGAAGATCATGGTAGAGGGCCTCTGGCAAATTGTCTTTTTTTATTTCTGTGTTGTCTCCTCTGGAAAGTATCTATGTTTTGTAGTTTCTGGTAGAGAAAATTTCCAACCAATTTCTTTCACTTTCAGAAGTGGACTGGTTATTTCAAGGTTTGCTTCTAGTATATTCCAGACTAATTTGCACTGGACAAGCCCGTGCCATGATAAGTAGTTTGATTCCTCAAGGTAGTATCAGCTGAGTTGGTATGAAACTGTGAATCTTTAGAGTGCCCAGTGAGTCTTCAGAAGAGCACTGTGAAGGCTGGGTAACCATGCTGGCTAGCTGGGTTGTCCTAGTTCTGTAATGAGCTTAGGTAGTGTTAATTCTGTAATCTCTGCATACCACTCAATTGCATGCTATAGGCATACTCACTAGCACCTCAATTTTGACCTCGTTTTTCTTCCTTTGTCAATTATTAGATAAAGAAAAAAATTAGACAAAGAAAAAAAATTAGATAAAGAAAAAAAGATGCAATGTTGTATGCATTCTGGGAAAAAAACCAACAATGTAGCCATTTTTAAGCCAGGCCATTTACCAATCCATAGCTATAAAGAAAAATTATTTGTAAGTGGAAGTGAGTTGCAGCCTAGGCTCAAAGGTGCTGCCATCTGTCAAAATGAAATAGTTGTGTTTATACAGAACCCTACACCCAAGGACCTCAATGTTAAGACTATTAAACCACATAACATCCCAGTGAGGGACCTAATAACAGCATTTGTGTTATAGAGATCAAGGAGATAAAACTGAGTTAAATGACCTGCCCAAGAAATAACTAGCTGCTACTGGCAAGAACAAGACACGAACTAATTGACCCCATCTTTCAGAATCTGTTTGAATCAAGAGACAATTCTTCTTACTCATCCACAACTATTTCACTCAAAGTTTACCTTAACATGTTTTATATAAACAGACAGAAAACTATAGCATGTCTGAATTATGTAGCATATTTTCCAATACAAAGAGCCCATTAAACATATTCATTTTTTCTGTCTGGCTCCTCCAGTTCATAGTTTCATCTCAATGATAAGGCATTATGAGGCCCTATATTGTATTTTTCATTTGGAGATTTATAGACTGCAATTTTTTTCTTTCTCTGCCAGCTTATCCACTACACAAGCTAACTTCATACCTCATTTCTGCCATTGATATGGCTATTTTCTACAATGTGAATGAAATACCTGGCGTGATAAATATTGAAGTGTATCTGCAGTTTCATTTTCACATACAATTGACACTTTTCAAAGAATAAAACCATTGCTGCAGTATTTACTGTGTGCCTATTTTAATTCTGATCTTCTTGAAGAGAATTTCAATAGAGCAAGCAATTCAACATAATTTCTCTTCATTTATGACCATGTTATATTATTTCAACATAATCATGCACTAATAGACTGAGTTATGTTTATGACACACCATTCATATTAGAAAATGTGCATATAAATACCACAATAATTCTAATATTGCATTTCACTACCTTTTTGGTGACAGGAGAATGCACTATTCTACTCCACTGAGCTACAAATGCTAGACAGTGTAATCCTGCTAAAACGCCAGTCTCCATTTTGGTTTTGCAATGTTAATAATCCTTCTTTATTACCAAAAAATTAAGATCAGTTTCAAATCTGTGTATTTTTGAGGGCTGTTTATTTCCATTTTTTTTTCTGTTATGTGAATCTTTATCACATTAACTTAGTGTATTAAAAACACACAAATATAGTGATTGATATCAGCATGTGAACTCTCCTAACAGTTTAATGCAATATTTCTTTTGCTACTAGTGAAGAGGTAATTCTACAATTTGTCTTTGCAAATAGTTTGTCTTCATTCTGCTTACTAAGACAGCTTGCTTGCAATGCTTTTTAACCGTGTTTCTGGAGAATGGGTGGAGAAACTAATACAACCTCAGAGTCTTGTAAGGTTTCTGTTGCTTCCCTGTTGCTACCTGTGGATATTTCCATTACGATCTTTCCTCATGGTCCTTGGAGAATTCCCACCTGATGTGGACAGAGTCACAAAGCTGTACAGGAGACTCATACTTGTCAAAGGCTTTCATGCAAAAAGGCAACAAATCCAGGAGCAAACCTCAGCAGACTATTGGTCTCCAAAAACTCTATTTTGTAGCACCAAATGAAACTGCAAAATAAGATGGAGCTCTTAGGAGCCTACATTTCCCTCTGAGCCCATGTGTCTAGGTCTGTGCATTTAAACTCCAGCCATAGCTTTTTCCTCAGATATGCTGGTAACTATTTGGGCATACAAGAATGCATAAACACCTCTGTAAGTGAGCAGAGAACATTTCTCTGGAAGATTTCACTTGTTTCCTTAGGCAAGTATGGAAACATCTCCTTTGTATCCTTGTGGAGATTCTATTTTTGTACATAGGTCTTCCTCTTTCAAGACAAGTATGAGTCACCTGTACAGCTTTGTGACCTTTCTTCAGGTTTTCTTTCTTTGTCTAAGACGAGCTAGGAGTTTAGAGTAAATACTTGGGGATGCTTGGATCCCAAAGTTAGTATTCTGCATATTGCTATCTAATAAATCTAGACCAGGAGAGATTATAATCTAATGGCCTACATTAGGCATATGCATTGAAATGAATATTTTTTGTATTTCTAATGGATTGTTAACGTGAGGAGGAGAAGACAAACATTCCAATGCTACAAATTTATATTGTCTTCTTTTTTTTTCCTAAAATAGCTAAGGGATTTACAGATTTTTCTGACCTAAAATTGTACTTTTTCTATTGTCAATTACAATCCAACAGCCAGATTTGCAGTCCTATGCTATTACAGTAAAAATTTTTATATCTCTAAGTAATTTTTTACTGACACAAATATTCATTCCTGGAACCCTTTTGGATTCTCAGTGAAGCAAAATCCAACAGACATAATTTAATTATATATGAATCAAATACCTATTTTGCTTTCCTTTTCCTTTTCCTTTTTCTTTTTTTCCTTTTCCTTTTCCTTCCCTTCCCTCCCACACATTCAGGATTCCTTCAGACAAAGAGAACAACCTGGCTTTCTCATTGTGGAGAAAATTTTATTGAGCTAATTTGCAGGCTAGAAAACAATGATCCAAGAAGTTAACTACCTGTCATTGTTAATCCCATGCAACATGATATGCAACAGAAGAGAAGCCAGGAGATTATAAGTTGTAAGTAAAGCTCTGGTAGAGCACTCCTGTGGTGGTAATAAAATAGAGCTTTCAAGGCTGCTATGGAAAGTTAGAGGTGACAAGCTGAACTAATAAAACCATCTATCCCCTAGGTAAACAAGTAAGCAGAGTGATTTTTCAGCCCAGTATCAGCTTAATTCATAGGCCAGAAGAGGAGGGACAGTGTAGAACATAAACCCACATTTTGTGGGACTGAAGAGGAGATTGTTGCTGGCTCATTGGCTGCAGTTAAACAGAGTTAGCCCTTGTCTTAGAGGTGACTGCTGGAATTTTGTCCTACATGGAAGACATTCCAAATCTACAAATATAATTTGGTGAGAGGAGGCCAAGTTTGGACCTGTCAACTTTGACATATCCCTTAAAATATTCCAAATGATAGCAATGCTGTGTAAGAGAGTTGTAACAAAGGAGAGATTTTCAGCTCTTTTCACAGAGAGCTATATAATCACACTTTCTTGTAGAAGCATTCAGTGTGAAGATCTGTCAATAGAAATCTCAAACTGTGAATATACAATTGCACTTTATTATCCCTTTGTTATTTTGTAACTACATAGGTATGACAGACAGAAACTGATGTTAAAAGAAATCCACAATTGTCAGTGTGTCACATGCATGAATCCCACTGCTGGAAGTTTTTCAGTAAATCAGCATCTTTGGGTAGGTACACCAAATGCTGTATTTTAAGAAAATGTTTTTGCTCACAGTAACACTCATGCTCTTAATTTAAGGAGAATGAGCATCCTAAGGCTTTGTTACTGTAGTGCACAGCAGACAGATGGTGCTCTGTCTTGCACAGAGCAAACAAGGAACTAAGCAGTTATGAGCACCAGATAAAAGGTGCCAAGGGACAGAGGATGTAGGGAAACCTTCATTAGACCCATTGCCAAGGCGTGGCAATGGGAGCCCACATAAGCAAAGAAGTGCTGTATTGTAAAACAATAACCATGTGTAAAAAACAGTAGGTTTCCTCACAAGTCCTTTGACTCTCTAAGGAGTACAGTGAAAGAGTACAAAGAGGTCTCCAAACCTTCACATAGCAAGATTATTTGTTTTCCTTTGTGTCTTAAGGATTTATGGTGCTGCTGTTCTTGGCAGGGCCTGGAAAACAGCCACACACAAAACAGAGAGAGATGGATGCATCTGGTGAACTTCAGAGTTCTGTGTTTCGTGAAAAATGAAGAGACGGGAACAAAAAAACTCTGCCTGAGGGGTCTTTTTTTTTTTTTTTTTTTTTTTTTTTTTATTTAATTTTTTTTTTNNNTTTTTTTTTTTTTTTTTTAAAGAGTTAACTTCATTTTGTGTTAAAATTGATTCATGAATTCTTTATTTCAGAGTTTTGGGGAGGATGTGTTTGCTGTGTTTTGTCTGCCAGATCAAATGAGCTGTTTGTGGCAGTTGCATAGCATTTTTTTCTTGCCTTGTGCCAAATCTTAGTTGCCACCGCCTGTACCTGTGCTCAGGGTTGGGGGTTTCCATTTTTAAGGTGGTTAGGGTTTGAATTCCACAGATTGGCCAAATGTGTCTGTTAGGATGTGCATGTAACAATTACCTCAACACTCACACTTTTCTGAAAGCTTGTGTCTGTGCTATATTTATTAAATGCATAGACTATTAAAGGAAACAACAATTCAGTTCCCTTAATCCCATTTCTGACAGACCCACGTGCAAATCCTCAGAGAAAGCCATGCACCTGTGACTGAGCTGATGGAGCAGCAAAGCAGAGAGGGGGCCTGAGATCAGCTCCCTAAACAACCAGACCTCACTGAGTGACAGCTTGTTTGTGCCCTGAGTGATGTGCAGGATCTGGTTCGCAATCTCACAATGGAATCGCTGCTCTGTGACAGTGACCGTAATGTACTTCAATTCAGTCCCACCACAGGAGCAACAAAGGCCAAAAAATCCACCAAAGTGTGCTTAACTTCAAAAAGAACAACTCTGTGAAAACAGGGAAGCCCACTAAAAAGAAGTTAAAATGGGCCACTAAAAGAATTAAATTCTTCCAGGCAGTAAGAAGATCTCTGAAGTAGGGACACAGCAGCAGAGCATGCCCCATCCTTTGGGAAAGACTTCAGAAAGGGTGAAAAGAGCCTGGCACGGCTGATCAGCAAAGGAAAAAAGGCTATTAGAAGTAAGAAAGATCATTCAGTAAACCAAAGCTGTGTCTAAACTAAGTAAGAAAGGCTGCATACTGAAGACTAAAAATAAAACTGTAATCAAACTAGCCAAAAGAGTTTAAGGGCTAACCAGTTTCAGGGATCAGAATTTTCCCTAAACATTTTTTGATCACTTTAGCAGAAACAGATGATGACCAGCGCACAAAATGTCAAAATGGACATGAATTTTTTGTATGGATATTTGCTGTGAGTAAAACTGGGGCTAATCCTACATAGATTTTTTTTTTTTTTTTGAAGTAGAGAGTGGGGGCATCAGCATAGGTCTGAGGAAGGATTAACAGTACCAAGAGGGAGATCCATGCTATTTAAAAATACATAAAAAGTTTGGTGACAAAGTGAAGTTCTTCGAGGTAGTAATGATGAGGATCAGTTGTGAAGAATTGCCAGAGTGATTGGATAATAAAATTACCCAGATGAAACTCAAGAGTAGGTAAATGTAAAGTACATGTACACTGGGGAAAAAAGCCTTTTTCATACAGAAGATGATGGGCTCTGAACTGATGATTACCACTGAAGAGTGAGATGTGGGGGTTATGATAAATAGTTCCTTGAAAAGATCATCTCAGTGCTTGGCAGTAGTTAAAAAAAAAATCAGTAGTTAGAAGTTATTAGAGAACAGAGAACAAACAAAAAACATAATTATCCCACTGTATAAAGCCATGATGCACTAGGACATTGAAAATTAGGTGCAGTTCTAGATATGTCATTGCAAAATGATGTTTTAGAACTATAAAAAGTCCAGAGAAGGGCAGCAAAGATGACTTAACCAACAGCTTCTGTGCAGAAGCTGGGAGGCCTGATAGCATTGAAAGGAGAAATGTGAGCAGCTGTGTTAGAGATCTGCAACCACAACTGCTACAAGAAGGGATGTGCAGACTCGCTGCTGTCTCTTACAGTGAGAGAATACGTGAAAGGAATGGGAGAGAGAAGTTTAAAACAAGAGGGACTTCATGCAATGGATAAAGGACCTTTGCAACTCTTTTCCAAAGGCTCTAATGATCACAGGTTTTCATGCAATTAAGGGGAGACCAGAGTTTATAACCAGAAGGGCGCTACCTTTCGTGTGTAGATGAAGCACAACCCACTCAGAAAATCTCCTGAGCAGAAAATGCTCAGAGACTATAAGAGTATTAGGGGGGATAAATCATATATTCTTGTATTGGTTTTATTCTCTTCAGGTGGCTGCTGCTGACCACATCCCAGTCTGATTGAGCCCTTTCTCTGGCCCAGTAGGCTGCTCACATGTCTGTGGTCACAGGTAATTACAGATGCAAACTTTGCACATCCAGATTGCTGTAACATATCTTGCTGAATTAATTCATGGATGATTTTTTGGAGATCAAAATTAATATCAAAGTATCAAAATTAGATTATAGTCTTAATACTAAAGAATTACCATGACACTTTATGGTTAGTGACTCTCACTATTTTCCTATGAGGTAGTTCCTAATAATGAGGTTCAGTCTTGGCTGTGGGGACAGTGTTTAAGTGGGCAGGTTCAGTTGGTGCTTCAACCACTCATTCATTGCCTTCAACAAGAAGCTCAGGTTCACTTTTTTTCATCAGCTAATTTCAGATGAAATTAAGAGAGCTGATTAACTAAAAAGGCAAGAGTCCTTCCATCTTCAATAGCAGACCTTGTGCCTGACTACCATTTTGCATGGTCTCCTTTTATGCTAATATTTGACTGGTCACTCAGAAATATGTTTAGCGTGGTTTTTTGCCTTACCTTGAGTCCTTTCCTAAGCAGCAATTTTTATTTGTGTAATTTTAGTATCTTTTAATACCTGGAAATATATAATTTTTTTTAAAGTGTTTAAGCATTTATTCATTTACTGAAACCATCTTATCAGCTTCTGAGGTGTTCTCTGTATTGTAATCGAACTTGTCAACAGTATTTCTTTTTGTAATAGATAGAATTGAGAACACATATCAAATAGCTTCTTGTTCTTGTTCTGACTGTTGAGAATCACTGTTCTGATACAGCCTATATTAGTATATTTTGTAATAAGGTTAATTACAAATGTCCTATGATATAATTTTATTTGAAAATGTTGACTGATCCAAAGTGTAATTTCCAAAAAAAGTACATGAGTCTTAGAAATTTCTGTTTTGCTGTGTTTTTTAAGCTTTCTGATTTACAGGTATTTTTTTTTTCTTTCGCACAGGAATGAACACTCTGAAAATGAGGGATTTTGTGTTTTGCCCAGTCCTATCTGAGCCATGCCAAGGGGAAAAACCATCCTCAGGTAATTTTTTTGATTTCTCTTGTTTTTAGGGGACTTAAAAAATACCATAAAGATGTTAATAATAGAATTATAGTTGAATTGATCCAAGATAGAGGATCAATATGTCACTGTCCTTAGGAAATGTAACAATTTTATAGCTCTTTTTCACTTGATACTCCACTAAGGTGCTATCAAACATATTTTTATTTTTTATAAACAACATTCATACTCTGAACTATCCCAATTTGATTAATCATACTCAGATTATTAGTCATTCTGAAAAGAAAATGGCTGCAGAGGAGCATGCTGCCCTGAAGTCAGGCCCATTTGGCAGGCTTCAGACTAACTTGATAGTAATTATGATCTCCATCAAGTGAGACAGGCAGTGAATAAGATATTTAACGCTGTGTGCTTTGGCTGTGAAAACCTTTTCAACTTGTGCTTTCAGTTTCTGGGTTTCAGTGTTATTAAAATATCTATGTGGGTATATTTTAAAAGAAATAATTATCCTTTCCTGTACACACGCTATTTTTTTTAATCTCAGGGAATTTTCTCTGTTTACTGACTGCTCCCCAGAGATGGATGCTCTAAGCACCATAGAGAGAACAGGACCATAAATATCCTTTTGCAATACAGGAGCTGCAGTTTTTTTTACAGTGTAGTGAAATCTATCTTCTCACTCATATGAGATGCAATCTGTCTGCATCAGAAAACTACCCAGAACTTTCTACCCACCGTGACTAGATTCAACTGGTTTTGATTTTAGAGATTTGATGTGTGTATTCCAGGTAACACATGTCTTTCTATATAGTTCTTGTATTTATAAATCGCTCTTCCTCTTTACTAAACATTATAGATTCTTGTACAATTTTTAACACTGCTAGTCTAACTCAGTAGAGAGTTCCCCAAAATACATGTATAGGCTATGTCAATACTCATAGTAACTGCTATGCCTGAACATCTAAGTTCTGTAATACCTTTTTCTCATGGCTACCAGAAAGAGAATAAAGCATTTTCAGTCAATGAGGAGCTTAGCCATGATATATTGAGACTGTTGTAATTATCAGGATAGAAATGCTTATAAAATCTCAAAGTACAACTCTCCTACAAGCCTGAAAACTACCTTACAAACTCTGAAGGGTAAACGTACCAAGAGAAAAAATTTGATCATGTTTCATATACAATTGCACTGGATTCAGTCAATTCCAAATTGTTCTGAAATGCCTGGAAAAGTTGCTGTTGCTTGTAATTATTATTTTTAAAACTGTAATGCATTGCATAACAGCCATGATCTTGTTTCTAAGTTTCTGTTGTATAAAGCTTCTAGCTGGAAGTTTAGTATTTACTAAATAGGTTTGCTACATCTACTTGTAGAACTCACATGTCTCACTCCTTGTGCTGTTTCAAGGCACTTCTCTTTGGAGGGAAGAGCAGTAGAAATGAGACAGCAAGACCAAATTTTCAGAATGTTGGAGTAATGCCTCTAGTCCAGTCAAAAATCTGAATGTGATTGATGACTTTGCAGTGATGTGGAGGGCAAAATACTGACATGTTACATGAAAAATTTTTTGAAAGCTCAAAATTTTGGCACCTATGATGAGCTGCCACATGATTAATAAAATAGATTTGTGTTCCAGACTGCTCTGAAACTGAATGTGAACAGATCCTGCAAATAGTAGTTCTCCCAAATGTGTTTATTCCAAGCCTGTCTATATAGCAAACTACTGTGCCCTGTGGTGTGAACATTGAATGAGCAGATTCAAGTACCAGAATCGACCAAAACGTGGCAGATCTGTGGTCCCTGCACACTTGAAAAAGCCAGGTAAATACATCTGCAGAGATCCCACATAACCAGGTTGTTTTCCTGTGAAGGCAGCTCAGACGTAAAGTTTACATAGTGTCACTCCACTCTGCTATAGTCTAGGAAGGAGACATCTAATACACAGGGTCTGACATAGCAAAGGACAGAATTTGGGCTCTGGGTTAAAACTGCCAGCTGCTTCTTTCTTTTCTTTTTTTTGTTCCCTTTTCCTTTGTTTTGGTTTCTGTGCATGTTTGTTTAGCCAACAAACATCAGCACAACCTCAGGACCCCTGAGATGTTCTCTCCTCCCTCCCAGTTTGGTAAATCACCAGAAGCTTATGCACAGAGCAGACTGCAGGGAGGGAAGAGCATGCAGAGTTCTGGGGACACCCATTGGAGATGATGGCTTCCTTCCTTATCCTTCCAAGTCCACGTTCAAATGTTACCATGGTGGTTGTCTTTTCAAATATGAATGGTCCTTCCATTTCCTTCTGCTGCCTCGTGCCAATAAAGTTTGGCAGGATCTTTCTTGAAAAAGCACTCTCATCACAGTTCCTGTACTGCCTCCTGCATGGAGGCAGAAAGGGAGGATGGACATAAAAAATAATGGAAAGCAAAGAACATCTAACAATTCTGAACATACTTTTCCTCAAAAAAATAGTTGAAAAAATACCATAAGATTTGGCAACTCAGTGAACCTAGCATTAATATTTTTTTTTTTTCCAAGCTAGCTTTCTTTTTGTTTAGCCTTCCTATCTGGGTTAGCTCTTAACAAATTCAGCTGTCACTTTCTATATGAGTGAGAACATTTTTAGTACAGTGGATCGAGCTGGCAACAAGTGAGCGGTAGTGTGAGACCATCAGCAGGTGCGTGGGAGACAGCAGCAATTTGGGCAGCCTGAAAGTGTGCTGGTGAGGGAAATCAATGTTAAAAAAGCATAGTAAAAATCTTTCTGGTCATAAGAGGTATTGCTGGAACAACTGTGCTGCTGAGAGCATGATTTGTTTTTCTATTCTTCAACAGTTTCTGATCTTTGTATGTTATCTCTAGGATTTAAAGACAGATTCCTTTTTTCAATGCATTTTAAAATATTAATCTTTGGATTGAGGTAGGAATTTTACCCATAGTTCCTGAGGGCTGCTTATTTAACATTTGCTCAGAAGCAAGGAGGAGAGCAGTTTTTTGAATCTCATACTACATCTGGATCAAAAAGTCACGGCAAAAAGGAGCCTTTTAACAAGAAATACCCCAATCATGGAAAATTTCCAAATAAAATTTCCCAATAATTATATCTACTAGACATAAAAACAGACAAATTATATTGAATCAACTTCTACATAAATCCAGAGACAGTAGGGGAAATATGGTTACATGAGCAACCTACACACCAAATACTTATTAACGTGCTTATTGAATTTAATCTTGAGTGTCAGGGTGATTCCCTGCTGTAAAAGCCTCAGTGAATGCATTTGTATTAGCACTTTGCAGCAGAGAGACTCGAATCTGCCAATTCCTAAGAAATGAATGCAACATTCTTGAGGAAACCATGCTGGAACTGGCACTCTGTGTGAAATCCTGAAGTGGAGCATTTTCACTGCCTTTTACAGGGCCAACATTTGTTGGCTGATAACAACCAATGACAGAATGGAGAGTTGGAGTATCAAAGAGATAGTTAAAGAAGGATGTACTGAAGAGTAGATGTGAACAACAATGGGAAGTGTCTTAGCCTCAAGTCTGATGTGCTTTTCATAGTGCTGGTGTAGTCATTTGGTATTCAGTGTGTCAGGATGATCTATACTGGGAGTGAAGTTAGGAATAATACAGAGCAAAAGAGGCAATCCAGAAAAAAATTTTTCAAACAGAATCTGGGACTCCAGGAGGATACAGTCAGGCTATCCAAAAGATAAAACGATGTGCCAGAGGTAAATAAAATGGGATTGTAATAAAGATGAAAGTCATAGAAAGAAGGGGTAGTAGGAAGGATTCTCTTTCCCAAGGCAAGCAAACAACATCATTATATAACTCCTTTTACAACAGGACATTATTTGTCCATTAAACATGGGTGCTGTGGAAAGTAAATATTCCTCTTTTGGTGACCCAAGAATGCTTATCACTGACTGAAACATTTGTTTGTAATGAGAGATTGACAGTATAATCTATAAAGAAAAAAGATATTTGAATTAAAATGTTTTTGCTGGGAGCGCTTTCACCACCCCAGTGATATATAGCTTCTTATTTCCTTGGTCCTTTCATGGCTCGATGAAATAATCCTGTACTTCCTTAGTTAAACATATGGAGGAAAAAGATACTGAACATTTTAACAGAATTTTCATCCATGCCACAGAAGGTACTTGGATTTATGATTCTCAGTATGAGGTAAGACAGGTATCTGCCCTCTTTCACAGCATATTATACTCTAAGTAATAGGAAGTTGAAAGGAATATTATTATACTGAAACTATATCTTTTACAGGTAAATTGTTTATTATAGAGTGTTTTTTAACTCTGTTCCTGCTCTGAATGAACATGATTTTAATGTAATAGAAAAGAGGATAAAAACAAAGCTCATGACTCAAGCAATATGACTCAAGTCATAAGAATTCTGTCTTGTGTTTTACTTGAAGAAGTGTACTTATTGAAGCTTTTTCTTTGTTATGAGGTTATTTTTTCTTCTGTTCAGATGCTACCAGCTTATGGTTGCATGCCATGGTAAAGATCAGGAGAATATTCATAATCAATGGAGGATTGTAGAGTATAGTAGACAGTAGAGTGTACTCCAAGGGGAGCAGAGTAAAACGATAGCACAAAGTGCCTGGAAAAAATAGTCCCGTCATTTTGGAGTGAACTTGTTTTTCTCCAGAAAAGGAGCTGAAATGAAAATCTATCCACAAAATCTGGTTTGCATTTGATAACCTGTTCAGCTGTCTACAGATAGAAGGCCCAGTCCAGGAGATCTAGTAGCCGGAACTTCTAGAAATTGCATGCTGCCAGAGTCTGACAGAAAGTAAATTAAAATACAATCTCCTGGTCCTGTAGTTAACAGGATTGTTCCCAGACTTCATAAGTGCACACACAAAAAGAGACAACTGTGATAAAGGGTTAATATGCTGGGTGAATACTTGTTTATATCTCTGTATTGTTAGCACCAGGGTGTTGATGAGCACATATTTATCCATAAGCCACTAATTTACTGCCACTTTGCCCATGGTGTTGGAGAACCTCATTACTTCCCAGTATCTGATTGGGAGGAGCTGACCAGAATTTTAACAGAATCATGAGAGCACTACAATGAGCTTCATGCTGCAATGAACTGTGCTGTCTAAGGCTGCCATAAAGCACAAGTAAGTTTCTTTACTTTCAATACTTATAACTTGTGCACTAGCAGAGTTAATCACTGATGTGCAAATTCATTTAAAGGTGACCTCCAGGAGTATTTAAAATAGCCTCCCAAATTTAGGGATATATGTTGAGTGCCCGGGCATTTATCACAGTCTTAATATGAACTGTAACCCTTTTTACTTGTAATACTTCCAAGAAGTCTTCACTCAACTGTGAATTGATGGCTCCTCCTCAGCATGACCCACTGGCCTGCTTCTGGTCATGTCAAATGTACTGTAGAGCCCTGAGAGGGCTCCTTGAGGACTGGTTTGAGGCTCCCAGGTATGTCAAAACTCCTGATTACAACGTTACAGTGGCTTCGAGCATTCTCCATTTTATGTGGATAGGAAATGAAGGATACTAAAAAACCCCAAACTCAACAACAAAAAAAGCTCTGCATGTTAGAAACATATACAGAGCTTTAGAAAGGAGATTTATTTAATGCTGTTTAACTAGTCCCATATTTTGCAAAGGGATTGTGTGGTGCATCAGCTATCATCTGCTTCATGTATTCCAAGGGGTCATCTCATATAGGAGCAGTTACTACTGTGCAGTTAGAATTCAGAGGGTTTTGAAAATAGAATTGAAAGAGTCGTTGTGTAGAGAGAATGGGGTTTAAATGTAAATTTAGTAAAACTTCTTTTGGAAGAATTTTTGCAGCATACATTCCCTGTTTCTAAATCTGACAAGTACTCAATAAAGTGGTTTCACTTTCCAGTCCCATACAGATTTTATTTTTGTGCTGAGATGCTAAATTCTGCACTAATTCAGTGTAATTATTTTAATGATTTATTAATTTTTTTTCCACAAAATTTGTTAGACAGTCATTGTGTCATTTAATTTAGGATTGTTCATACAAGCAAGGATTTCCACGTCCATTTCTCAGAACAAAATGCTCATTGCTTTTGCTGGGTGGTCACTTATTTCCTACCACATAGTTTTAACAGTAAAATGGCCTTGGTTAGACTTGTTTTCTTTTTGTTGCTTCACCCTCTGTTTCTCACACAAATCTAAATTGGTATCAGCTTTGAATTGCTGGCACACTTGCACACTCAAAATCTGCATCTCTCCCATTTCATAGCATGATAAAATAAGAAAATATTTATGTTTACTTTGGCTCCTTCCTTTCATCTCCTCAAGCCTAAAATGATTTTAGTATATATTTAAATAAAGTGTCTTATTACAAAAATCTTGGTGCATCCAAAAATTACCTGTTAATAATATTGTCAGGAAAGTCATTGGATTTATCTCAGTGCTAAATGATGAAGAACCCCCAAGAAATACAGACAGGCTTCATCCACTGGGACTCAAAGCAGAAAGCAAATTAGCTCTTTATCTTGTTTGGATTTTTGTTAATCAAGAAAAATGCACTTAATTACTGTGACAGGAAGCAGTGCATGTAGAAACCGTACTGAGCCTGGAGCCAGATGTCACGCAGTCTAAGATAGCTTAAGTTTGTTGTGCTGCCTCTCTGTCAACAGAAAAGAACCTCCTCAATCACAGCTAGAACTTATTATTTTATTCAAATAGGAATTTCAGTAACTCACATAAGATAAACATTTTTTCATGGCTAGAAATGTTTGTTCATTGGGTTTTGGTTTTAGTTTTTTTAACATGACCTTGTGGGATTTGGGGTTGTTCTGAAACCTGGATGAACTTAACATCTCTGTGACCCTTCAACCTCTCAATTTGTTTTGCAACTGGCTAACAAAAATTGCCAACTTGGAATCAACAGACAAGCATGAAGTATTACTGAATGAGAATGGAAATAAAGCAAATTAGTTTCCTTTTAAAAACCTATATTTAGAGAAGGTGAATTAATGCAGAGGAGGACTCAGTCAAAACCTTCATTTTGTTCCCCCTGGCTGCTCTGGGAATCACAGAAGTTCAGATCAGGATCAGTTGGATCAGCTTGGATCAGTTTATGAAGATTTTACTACTATATTCTAGTCCATTGCTTTTGATAGTTCAAATATCTTAGGAATGCCTGCTATCATGCAAAAATAAATACTCTCAGTCCTATTTATATAATTATCAGCTGAATTCTTGAGACTTCTTGTGGCAATGCTTTCTTAATTGGAGTTGGAAGTAGTACCAAGCAAAGTCTATACTGTTTGGAAGTCTTTCACAGCTCAGTGGAATTTTATGAAGTCTCCAGACTTTAAGGAGAAGGTCAGGGTATGGATTTTGGATTGCTGTGATGTTACATTGCAATTCATGAAGCATTGCTGACTCCCAAATGCCAGCAAGGAGAGAGTTTGCTTTTCACAAGGAATGACCCGAGTCAGATTGTGTGTCAGGAGTGGGACTAAAGTTCAACAGCAGCTTGTAGGGTTTCTTTCTATGTTAGTGGTTGGGCTTGATGCTCTTGGAGGTCTCTTCCAGCCTTAGTGATTCTATGATTCTCCTCCCCATCATCGCAGAGACGTCAAATTTTGACCCTGGAATACTGCTCTGTGGATTGTCTGGTTCCATACACAAATTGTTCTTGTGAATACTTTCCATCAACAAGCAAAGTCAGAAGGCAAATGAAGAAGGCTGGTCACCACATGTGTGCATAGCTTCTCATCTGCTCTTTTTTATTTTTCTCAACCTTTGTTAGGAATGCTAATTTAACTTCCACGTTTGTGTTGTTTGGGCACCTATCCCAAACTCAGACCATCATTTAGCAACCTTTTACACCAGTTCCCAACAGAGTGCAGGGATCCATGACAAATGACGTGCAGCCCAGGCAGGGGGTGAAGGCTGTGGTGTGAGAGAAACACTGGGAGAGGCAGCAGATCCCAATTCTTAGCTCTGTAAGACTCAGCACAAGCTGGGAAGCCACCACGTCCCAGACAGGTGATAGGGTACCAGACAAGAGGCTAGGTGAAACCTAAATGCCTGTTCCTGGCTCCTACTGTGTTCCTACTATCAGCGTTTATCTGTAATTTAGGAAGGAAACGTATAATCTTACCAATTGCCCTGTGAAACTTGTCAGCTCCTTGTTTACACAGCTCCATGAAATAGATAGGGTTTCAAGGTTACTTGTGACTTACTTTTGTCCTGAGGTGACAGGGAATGTTGCTTTTAATTAACTCATCATGTTTATCAAAATCAAATTCTTCAAATCCTTGAGACCTGCATTACAGAGAAATTGCCTCCAAGTATGATGTAGTCAGAAGAAACTAACATTATTTAATCTATTGGAAATCCATCAAAAATAATATGACATTTACCCCATTTTGACTGACAAAGGAAAAATATTACAATATGACAATATTTCTCAAAATATATGTTCAGAAAAACTAGTCATATTGATTTCTAAATTATTATTTTAACATTAATAGAACGGCTTCAAAGATAGATCTTTTACTAGGAATATGTCTAGAGTTATAGAAATAAAATTTTATATTTACAGTGCACAATAAAATGTAGCCAATGATGAAAGAATACTATGGAGTCCAGAATATCAGAAATAAAATCTGCAGAGAAAATATTTTCTGCTTTTCTCATCAGCAAGATTTTGTAATTACAAAGTTTGCTCCTATGTGTCTGATGGGTGATAGTCTCCTTCACAGCGCCAGGCTGAAGGCAATGCTTAATGAAGACTAATCTTGGTGTATTTGTCTATTTTTTATTTTAATTTTAGAAACAAGTACACTTATGATGTCTTTATTAAATCTCTTACAAATAATTTGATACGTAACAATGAAGCAAATTTTGGCTCAAAACTCCAGACTAATGGCAACCAAAATCTCTTGTGTTTGTTTTGAAGAACTTTTAAAAGACACAAACTAAGCTTCTAATGATTCTGGACTCTTTGCACTAAAGCTGGTAATCACTCAACTTCTTGATATTATTTTGAAATTTTCAAAATATTTTGATTATCTCAAAACTAATCCCTTTGCCCCTTCTTTGGGAAAGTTGAAACTGTGTAACTTTTGCTAATAAGTAAAATTCTTCCTTTTCAAGAATAGAATTCTTCGTAAAGTTGCAACTCTGACTTTTCCAGCCTGCTTTCAACCTACTCTAAATACAAGATAATGCAAAGCTGATGGTTTATGGGAAGTTTCCAGAAGTGGTTTTAATATGGCAACCTTCATGGCAGAACAGCATTTAGTGTGCAACTTAGAGGACTGAATTGGAAGATTGTGCCTAAAACTAATAGAGAGGGGCATAAGTGCTCAATGACAACAAATAAGTGGCAGAGGAAACATCAAACCTTGTCCAACATACTCATTTCCTTACTTGCCTTCTGTTTCCAAAATAGGGATTAAGTGGAGAGAAAAGAATTAATGTTATTTTTCAGTTCTAACTTGGGATCAGGAAAAGCAACTGGGAATTTTGTATGGAAGGTCCATATTTTTGCCTTTCCAGTGTATAGTGCTATTTGATACAGCTAGACAGAACTCCCATGATTCCTACATTCTCAAGCTAAAAAATGTGATATCCTCCCCACTTGCAGATAAGTGCACAGCACAGAGGCACCCAGTGAAGCTGCACACTTGTGCCCTGGCACCTACATAATTCAAACTGTGAAATCACAGCTTTATTGGCTGGCAGTCCTGCATAGTGCAGGGACTCTCAGCATCCTTCGAGCCTGCCCTGATCACTAGCTCCGAAAGCTAGTGATCAGAGCTTTAAAGCTCAAGAATAAAGGTGCCTCTATATTTGATAGTTTTGTAAGGCAGACATTGCATGTATTGCATTTTCATGTAGAAACAAAACCAAAAATTTGAGTTGTTTACCCTATTGTGTGAAAAATCATTCAATCCTGAAACTGAATCAGAATAATCTCATTACATCAAGGATTTAATTTGTTTTATAAACTCAATAATAGCTATTTTTTTTTTATTATGCACAAAGTAAATATATAAAATATATATAAAAACTCAAGTTTTACTTTGCCTTTACAATCAAGATGACATTAACACTTATTTAACCTTCTTCCTCCCCAAACAGGGGTATTTTATTGCTGTTCTTTCATTCCGTCTGGTTGTCATCCACACATTCTGCAATTCCTGCGTTTTACTAGAATACCAATATAGATATATAGAATATATAGATATATAGAGACTCTATAGATAATATCGATATATACAGAATATAAGATCCTAGAGGAGAATACCAGCGACAGAGTTGGTTGTTCTGCAGGGACAGGTGGCAGGGGTTTGTGGTGACTCGGGGGCTGCTGTGAGGACACGGCGCTGGCCGCGGGCTTTGGGCAGGAGCCCCGTGGCCGATGCCAATTCCGCAGTGCCCCCTCGGGCCCCGCCACCGCCCGCTTCCCGCTCCCCCCTCGAGCACCACTCCGGTTTTCGTCCTGTTCCAGCTATCGTGATATGACTTGCTCTTTAACTCTTTCCAGGGTTTGGTTTGGTTTCTAAAGCTGGCTGGGGGTCAGAGTTCTGTGTATTTCCAGTGCATGTATAATCAGTTTAACGTTAAAAGTTTTCCCCACGATGTTTGAATTTGATGGTAACACTTTAGGACATTCTTTTGCGGTTTGGTATTTCCAGGAGGTGGGTTTTCGTTCAAATTGTTTGTTAAAGAGGAGCTGTGCTAATTTCCTTCTCAGAGCCATGATTTGATCAGTGCTGGTAAAAAGCGCCTCGGAACTGCAGCACTTTGCACAGATGTCACATTCCTGATGGGTGATTTCTCATACTTATTGATGTGGTGGTTTCAGGGAAATAATAGTAATAATGAGAACAATGATAAGGACGTGTTTCCTTTTACATCACTCACATAGGTGAGCTGAGATGTCCAAAGAAAATTTGTTCAGAGGAAAGAAGAATTTTGCCAGAAGTATTTATGATCAAAACAATTTGGAAATAAAGGATGGTAAAATGAGCAAAGGGCAGTAGGTTTTGAATAGGCTTCATCAGCAGAGGGGAGAGGTCATCTGGGAAGATTAGTTATAGGAGCTATTAAATCACCTCTGTGACACTGTTAGAAGAAGCTGCTTAACATAATCATGTGCAATCAGTAAAAATGCTGTTTATTAGAGAGCAGTTTTGATTTTCATATTTGGTATTGTTATGTAAGATGGTGTAATGTAAGGCCATACACATTTCCCCAGTGCAAATTACCAGCATTAATGATTTATGGTGTTTTCATGACAAATTTTTAAGTAAAAAATTATTGGGAAATATCTCTCCAAACCTAGTTCCACTAATATATTTATTAGTGGCTTGCATACATTTTTTCTTTATACAGTACTTCTAGACAATTGCAACTGATACAGTTTATATATCAACTAATCCTGCATCTTATACCTCTGAGTTTGATTATCCTTCTTATTGACACAATGCCAACCATCTCTTTGAAGTGCTTATCATTTAGTGATAAGACTCCACAAACAAATATTGTTTTCTAACATGGTCTCTCCAGTTTGGAATTAGCCCTCTCTATGCATATTTTTTTATGTGTAAAGTAGAGAATATTATCATCACTTATATTTCTTGTATATTTATGTCTGTGGGTTATCTCAGGATAGACACACCAAGTCCGAGTTTTGGATTTGGACATATCTTGGTTGCAAGATGTTAAAAGTTGATTGTCACATTTTGTGGGAACTAGATAGGAAAATTGATGATGTGGAATCTTTGCCGGGTTGTTTTGCTGGGTTTTTAAAAATAAAATTTTTTTATAAGTTTTTGGCACATATTAGTATCTTGCAAGACACTAGTTTATAATTTTCCCTGAGTTTTCCTTCAGTCTAGATTATAATCTTGCCAGGATGCATATTTTTGTACCACAAAGTGCAACAGATTTCCAGAAAAACTGAGTCAACAAGGGGATGACAAAGTACTTTCAAATCAGTAAACTTAACTGAGTCTTAACTGTTGTAATTCTGCTTCCATAGTGATGCACAGTTGTGGGACCAAATATCTACTAGCAAGCCACCAAATTGCAGGAGATTATAGACAGGCTGCACTCTCATTTTATTATTTTCTATAAATCTGTCTTGTCCATACAAAATAAAATCATGTCAGAAATATAGAGCTGTACTTTTAAAATTTTACTTCCTTAGTGTGCCTTAGTTTGGTATGTTACATTTCAGAATATTCCTTGCATATTCTTTTACCTCCATTTTTGTGATTTGTTAGATAGCATTAGCATGTGTTGGCTCTTTCTTTCATTTTCCCTGATAATCTGGCAGCCAGAAAGAGCTAGAATGAGGTACAAGTGCAAGTACATACTTTTGGAAATCATTCTAAAGCATAATATATTGAAATGTTTCATAATGAATCCTTGTTTGCCAGAAAAATATTCAACCATGCCAGAAAATTATCTGTGAGGAATAATTCTAGCCCCTTCTTTCCTCCCCCTCTTCCCAATTTGTGTTGCTTGGAAGAGGAGAGGAAAAATGGCACAGATGCATGCAGTATTGCACAAAGAGTATATATGGACATTTCAGTCACTGATATTTCCCCATTTTCTGATGCTAATGTAAGATATGTTGGTTTTGCATTTGTAATTAAGATGAACAGATGGTGAAGACTTAGTTTAAAGTAATACTGTACATCCATTAAAATAATCTCTGCTGACAGTGATTCTTTACTATAGCAAGACTTAATTGCATATATAACATGTGTACATCAGAAAGAACTTGGTCTTTAGCCATTTGCTCTGTAAGGACAATAGTAAAACAGACGTCACCAAAATAGAATTTGTCCTGGAGACTCCTAAGTGTAACAGATGCATCTCTGCTGACAATATTGCCTTGCTTTAATTAATGAACACTTTATGAATAAAAGAACACATAATTTCAGAAAATATGCAGGATTTCTTTTGAAAAAAGGAGCTCAAGTTTTGCAGGAGGAAGGTTCAGGAACACGACAGTAAAAATTTTAACAGTAAACTTGGTGTTGCTTACACTGTTTCTCCACTGGAGTAGTACACGTAATTTGAGTATTCCTTGGCAAGCTTTATAAATGTGTGTCTTTTTGAACTGTGTTTTTGTTTTAAATTCGGTACATTGTGAAGGGTCTGACTTAAACAAGTCCTTAAGCCTCTGTGAAGCAAAAGCAGACTCCTGCATGTTTTCTTCTTTCCATAGAAATTACATAAAATGTCATTTTTCAAATTGTTCATATATGGGTTATATAAAAATATCATTATATGTTTCCACCTTCACAGGAAATGGAACTTCAGGTTATACGTCCAAAGTAGGTATCTATCCTTCACCTGTTGTACAGAGCAGCAACACATCTATTGAGCAATAGTACTTGTTTTTCAAAAACATAATTTGGTGGTTGTTTATTTATAACTCAACCTCTTTTCTGTTTACTTCTTGTCCTACCTGCCATTACCACACTGGTAACAATTTTCCATGTTAATGAAAACTACCAAATTCTAACCCCTGAGGACATAATTTGGCAGAAATACTTCCTTCCTTTCCCCAGGCCTCTTTTGTAAGGAAATATATTTTACTATTGTTATGATTACCAAAAATTAAGCATAGGGTTTGATTGGCATTTCTGCAAGTTTTTTTAAACTAAAATACGTCTTCTGTTGTGCCAGAACTATCAACAAAATCACTATTCAGTGGCTGAACATGTTGTCCACATTAGTTTCACAAAATTAGTGAATACCCATTTTTTTGTTTTGTGCTTCATCTGTTGAAGGCCTGGGCTCCGTACTCTCTCCTCCCCAGGCGTTGTCACTATCCAGGAGAATGTGTTGGAGATTGTAGTGTCTCATACTTTGGTTTAAAATACCTTCATTTTTTTCCTATTAAAATTCTGCTTTGTTTAAAAATATTTAGATATTTATTGAAGCAAAGTCTCGAACCCTGAGGCCCCATTTTCCACAGAAGTACCACAAACCTCATGTTACTGAGTCATTTCCTCAGAATATTTAAGTGTATTAAACCAAGTGGAATAGCACCAGCAGGAGAGATTGAGAGAATCTTTATCCTAGAATATGGAAACTCTGTAACATGGTAGTTAAATATTTTTCCAGAAGATATGGTTCAAAGCCCCTCAGGCGAAAAAATGAATTGAACCAACCTTTTTTCTATGCAAGATGGGCTGTAGGGTAAAACAGGAGAGAAGTACTGCTTTCTTTTGATCAATACATTAGTTTTCTTTAAAATGTCTGAAATTGAAATTAAATATTTCTCTTCAGTGTGTGTACCTCCTTCCCATCCCACAGCTAAAACTATTTAAAAATAATTTGAGCAGAAATTTGTGGCTGGGAAAGAATATGGTTTGACAGGCACACTGAGAAAGTCTTTCATTTGCATAGATTTCATTCTGGTGACAGAATTAGACCAAATGATTCTGTAAATACAGCTGAGGTATATGGGTAATGCTCACTGAAAAAGGAAATAAAATAGACACAGAGTGAGACAGACTGGGACCCAAGGGAACACAAAAGGCTGCGAGTTTTACAAAATATTCATTTGTCTAATTTACTCAATATAATAAAGAAAAGATTGATTTATTTGGGGAGTTAGCAGAAATTATTGATTAGAGGAGTAGTATATTTACTGAATATGGGATGGGTAATGTTTTTGAATGGATATAGAAAATATCTCTCCAAAACTGAAATGATCCATAAGTCATAGGATGCAGAGCACAAAACACCAACAGGCTAACATACTGAGAAAGGCTTTAAACAATAACTGAGTAAATCTTGGAAGAGTTCCAAAGAAGCCGGCAACAGAAAAGGAACTACAGGCACAATAATGGGGTTTAGACAATAGAGATAGTGCAGCAGACATTTGTGAATGGAGTATTAGCTCTTTAATTATAATAATTACCTAAGTTTAAGGTCAAGGCACCTGTGCATTGCTGTCTGTGAGAAACTGATTAAAAAATTAGAAGTAGCATTTAATCTCCGTGATACTATTTCCAAAAATTCTCTTAGAAATTTGGATATTGCCAAGATTATTACTTATTACTTGTACTGTACCTAGAGACATTGACTGAGATGTGTCCCATGTCACCACCCTGATCTCATTGATATCAAGATTGACTCTCTTACCACTTGAAATAAAATGTAAAATGAAAATTCTCCACAGGGAGGAAAACCATGTAAAAGGAAGACTCACATCTTATTTTATTCTGCTTTCCCATTCATACTGAACACGGAAATTTTGTTCCCTTTAGTAATTCAGAAAAGTCTATTCCTGGTCTTGGAAATTAACTTTTTAGCTAATCAGTTGGTAAAACCTCAGATTTGCTGCACGGGAACCCTTTGAGAAGCAGTGAAGGTGTACCTTGTCACCTGGCCATGGGTGAAGCACAGGGTTTGGCAAGGTATGTCTGTCTGGAGACAGCACTACTCCCATCACCCCAGTGATGGTCACGGCTCCTGGGGGCTCTGCCCTGGTTTCGGAGCAGGAGAATGCAATGTGTGGGCAGTTGGTGCTCCTGGGGCCCGAGCAGCTGGAATGTGACACCGGGGCTGGCCAGCAGCGCTGCTGTCACAGTCCCGCTCTCCGTGGGCTGCCTGCCACGCTGGGCAAGCACAAATTTGAAAAGGAGCAGGCAGAGATCACGGAGGTGCACACACACAGAGAAAGGCTTCTTTTCCCTTTCCCCCACGGGATTTGTATTTAGAGGTGGATTGCAGGCAGCAAAAGAAAGCCAGTCCCAAAAGGAGCAGATCCAGCATTTTTAGTGAGAACCCAGAGGGGACTCAAGTGAAGAACGGGTGTCGAGTTGAGGGAACTAGGGAATAAACAGAAGAGACAGAAGGAACAAAACAAAGAGAAGAAGGAAATATTAGAGGTGATGGAGACAAGGTATGGAGATGTATTATATAGGAAGACATTTACTAAAAGCTTACAGAGATGAGAAACATAAGATTATTTCTAAAAAGAAGGGAGTGAGTGTATGAAAAGAAATCATAGGAGAGGGCAAGAGGAAACCTTGGAAAAGAGATGAAAAAGTAAATGTGACATTTTGGAAGTAAATTTCTGTAATTTCTTATAGCTATCTCTTTGCAATGCCATTTCTGACAGAATAATATTTTCATCCAATTTGAAATTTTTATAGGGCTTTTAAAATTAGCAATTTCTAGTAAACCACATATGGCAATTGTAGGATACATTTTTATTTTAGAAAATGGTCCTGATTTCAAAATTTTCATTCATGGTTTCTTGGCTTTCTCTCTTTTTGCTACTTTCTCCCTTTTTCTTTTCCCTCATTCTAACTCAAATCTTTAAAAAAGTGTATTCCAGAGGAATTTTGACAGTCTAAAAATGTCAGAAATGAAGAAAAACTTCTCACAAGTGCACTTGATAAGAAGGAAGGAACTGTTTTGGCAAAAGGTCACACAAAAGAATAAAAAATACAGACTAAAACAAATGCAACAGTATTTTCTGATGAAAAAATTTAAGTGACATGTCCAGGAAAACTTCATTGGGAAGCAAAGACATTTTCTAATTTGTATTTCTCATATTTCTGAGTGAAAAAGAAAATATTGAAAGGATATGTTAAAACAAAAGCAACCTTTGGATCCCTTTCTGACCCTGGAGCAAGTGTCAGGCTATCATTGCAGAGGGAGATATTTTCTCTCCAGCTGTGGCCCGTGGTTGATAACCAGACCTTTTACATTTCAATTGTAAGTATTAAAGATGTCATAAAAGAAAGAGAATTAATGTTTTTTCACCATTTTACGTGCTCACCCCCTTTTGTGCTTTCACTATTTCAGGGGTCATTGTTTACATTCACATTTGAGGTCAAATCTGCTAGAGATGATCACTGGAAAAAGAAATTCACGGAAGATGAATTGAGAAAATGAGGTGCCTGTGGTGAAATTCTGGGTAAAAGCCCCAAATTAACTGTCATCCAAGCCAAAGAAGGTGAGTAACTCCAAGTCAGTAGCATCATCACTCTGATTGAAGTAGTGAAAGAACATTGAAAGAGCCTGTTCTAGGTGAGAACAAGCCTAAAGATGAGGAAAATGGTTAGAAGATAAGAGGATGGAAAGCTTTTAGTGAATCAAAAGCACCTGTTAACAATAAATAAATAAATAAAAGTGGAGAAGAAGAGCCCTTCTTCATTTTCTTGAATGTTTTGGTCAGATAAAACCAAGTCTTGCAGTATCATTTGACAGTATCTTGTGAGGGGGATTGCAGTGATGTTAAAATATGGCAAGAAATCAGTAATATTTCATGGCTAGAGTACTTTTACAATGAAAGCTGAGACCAGGGCTGATTGTTTTCAATATGATTAAAAACTGAAAGTTTGACTAGAGTAGAAAACTAAAAGTAAAACACTCCGGGGTTATTTGCTTTATAATACCATCTGAAAACCTCAAGAGGGAAGGTCCTGTAAATTAATATGCAATCATATTTAGCAGCATTTGCTGCTTTAGAAAGCTTGCAGTTTAAAAACACGAGTGAAAGGATAGGAGGGAGAGCAAGAAAGGAAGCTAATATGCTTTCTGTCAAAAGTTTATTCTGGGAATTATTTAAAAAAAAATGTTTCTAAAAGCAGCTTGACAATATCTCAGGTTATCTGGAGACCTTAGGAAAACCTTATTGGAAAACTGATCAATGTATCTTGCATAATATCTGTTTTTGTAAAGTGGCTGGACTACATTACCTTTTAGGTTGCTTCTAGCAGAACATTTTTTGACTGGGGAAAAAAAGAGTGCTGATCTTCAGATTCCAGGCTACCCAATATCTTTCTCACTGACTTTTTAGGGGAAATAACGTGGAACTTTGGCTGCAGTTGGTCTGTAAACAGCGTCTCCTTCACTGGTATGCACTTATTTTCTGAAATAAAATTAATTTTATTAATTTAAATGATTAATTTAAATGTGCAAATAATTTCTGCCAAAAGCAAGAACAGATTCATAACATGACCCTTAGTCTTGGGGTTGGGGTGAGGGAGGAGTGAGGCTTCTGCCCTAAATGTGATTTTTTTTTTCACCTAAGAATTTAATTTGGAAGGCTCTTAGGCAGAATTTACTTAATTCTAACTCTGTAGAGTGCTCTGAGATTCCAAAGTCAGAAGTGCTAAAACCTTTGCAAGGTTTTCTTCCCCACTAATTAACATCCCAGTGATTGGATGAGAATCTGTAAAGTAGGCTGACAGTTCTATGTAATGATCTTATATTGCAGATGAGAATATTTGTACTTTCTGGTGATATTTGCATTGTTTACGCAAGGCAAAGTAGAGAGTATCATTCTTTCTACTGGCATAGCACTACAAGGGTTTACCAAGGCAGATTTGAGAGAGAATGGCTGGCAATTTTTTCATTGACAGAACTTGTCAAAAGTTAAAGGTGAGAAAGGACAATAAGTGAGAATGATGAAAGCTTTTTTCTTTTTTTCCATTTTAAAATCGACAAATAGCTTCACTAGGCAGAAACACAGCAGAATGAATTGTAATAAACAGTGTTTTGGTAAATTATTTTTGTTAGTGGGGAAAAATCAATGTACTGATTTGTTGTTTTTATGTGCAGAATCTAGTTATAGAATGCCTCATAAAAATCATCCTTTTAATCCTTGTGTAAGAGTAAGGTAGAGAAACTTCACTTCTGATCACAGTGCTTCAGTCTCTTTTTGCTTCTGGAGAGTAAATTTGAAGGGCAGAATGGTAAAATCATGTTCTTACTGATTTTGAAGTGTACTTAAGAGTAGCTCCCTTAGCTTCAAGTTGGGGTAAAAAGGAAAGGTGTGTGTTTGTGTAAGTGAATTTAGCCATTGACATTCTGCAGTAGCTCACTGGAGTAGAGAAGCTGATGGCAAAAAGCTCTGTAGACCTGTGCAAGGCACCTTTCTGCAGGGCAAAAGAAAGAGGTTAGATGTTTTTGAAAGTTGTAACTAAGCTTTGTGTAAGTGATGCCAGAAGGCTGCATGAGTTGTGTGCTGTTCTCTGTATCTTTTACTATGCTTTCCAAAGATACTGGGAAAAATTTTTATTTATCTTAATTTTCATCTCTAAGTTCCAGCATACCTCTGATATTGTTTCCAAAGTAACAGGCCAAGCACACTCCTAGCATACTTCTAAACGTTGCTGGATATAATTTGGCAAAATTAAAAATGACAAATTTGACACTGGGATGAAGTAGAGAGGATTGAACTCAATCACCTCTGACTCTGTATTAAGGGCAGTAATAAAAATACACTTCTATGAAGTGGGCAGATGCATGGTACTAGTTCTACCTTGTGAGAGTAAATGCACTGATTCAGATTGAGTTATACAAGTGTAAAGTCAGCATAAAGGAGAAAAATCAATCTAGAGTATTTGAAAGCACATGAAATCTCATCTATGCTACTGTGCTGCTAAAAGCAATTCACACACTTTTTGCAGTATTTGTCTAAATGTTTTAGGCCTGTGTGAGAATGCCCCTTCCTAGATTTTAGCATTGAGCAAAAATGCACAGGCTTTTTTTTTCCTGCTCTGGAGACTTGAACCAAGGAAAAAAGTCTTAGCTTGGTTTGAGATGGCTCTGTTTTCACCCACCAGATTTATTTTGC
The DNA here is from genome assembly GCA_013397295.1 of Polioptila caerulea. NCBI lineage: Eukaryota > Metazoa > Chordata > Aves > Passeriformes > Certhiidae > Polioptila > Polioptila caerulea. The sequence goes on along the minus strand of VYXF01008145.1, from coordinate 491,775 downwards.
CAATTAGAATCATGGTGGGAGCCACTGTGAGATGATGCTGAAGAGTGTTAAATGAAAAATGTTTCACCTATTTGTTTCAATTCCCCCTGCAGGTGTTTAGTTATAAAACAGTAATTTAACTTATAGAGTAACCTAGAATCTCTGCCAGATCCTTATTCACCTATGCTGTTGGCTTAAATGAAAATAGAGATGACTGGACCAAACTTGATGTTTGTAATGTCATTAGTCATGGGGATAAATGGGATTCTTCATGGTTCATTTTCCTTTAAAAATAGAAGGAAATAAAATTCAGATGAGTTAACATTGGAGGCATAGAATTTCCTGTATGTTTCTAGAAATAATTTCTTATAAATTTTTTCAGGCTTTTGAGTAACATGTGGTCTTTAAGATCCTGATTAATTAAAAAAAAATGTAAGCATAGCCTGTTTCATGTGGTTTTGAGCATAACCCCATGCTCTATAATTTTTCCAAAATACTTCCTCAAGTTTTCCAACCTGCTTTAAGCCATTTTTCAAGCACTTTTTAAAAATTATCTCTGCTCTGCATTTGGACCTTTTTTTTCTGATTAATTCCTTGATTTGCGAGATGTCATAGTGTCAGGTTCCCACTTGAACCAGGTAGTGCAGAATTTATGGCAGGACTGTTCAGGGTAGAGCGTGCTTGACTAACAGCCAATGCCTGATACACTTCCCTGCATTGGGCTGGGATGAGCAGAGGCAGAGAGAACCAAACCCTCACAGCCTCAGCAGCTTCAGCTCAGGTACAAAGGAAAAGTTACTTGGCAGCACTTCACAAAGGGGGGAAAAGCTTTTGCAAAGTAAAACGAGAAGCATGTGTGCCTTATGGAGTGAGTCTCTTTGTCTTTCTTTGCAATTCTTTCTACAATTCTCATCTGCTCCAAATATATTGTGTATATTCAGGTTTTGCTGCCTGACAAATTCTGTTCAATAACTGGTAGAAGTCGCAGATCTGCAGGAAACGTCCCAGGTTTTTACACTTACAGCTGTGTAAGATTTTCCCTATTTTTCCTCTGCCTTGTTCTACTTCATATTTTGGCATTCATATGCCTCATCTTTTTGATATACAATATATTTCCGTGGTGCATTTGTGTGTTTGTGCACTTTGTGAAATTTCGGTTCAGCTGTGCTACAATATGCATGCTGTGTATATTGTACAGTGAAAATCTATTGTCCTGCCTTTGTCATTTGATCTTGATTTCGTTCCTTTCCCAGATAGTGTAACTTCCATGTTTTGACCTTCCACCCCCTTTCAACACTTCTCCAGAGAACTGATCAATACCTGCTGCTTTCCCTTTATTCAGATGATGGATAGTTTTGGATAACTCTGTAATCTTTTCTCTCCTGTTCACCATCAGATTCTCCAAGCACTGACCTTCATACAGGAATTCTTCAATGGTATTCAGGAGGCATGCCTCTTTCCAAATGTTAAAGAAAGTCCAGTGAGCTTCTCTTGTTATTTATTTAGATTTCCTGGAATAGAGGAAGCAAAACACAATAGAAGTGAAACATTTGAGTTCTGACCTGTTGTAGGATTCCGTAAAGCTTCACCAGCTGAGTGTCATTTGATCCCCTTCTCTGTTTCTGTAATCCATATTTGACCCAGTTCTAAGTGTGATCCAGCACTTTCCAACAGGTTAGTTTCACATGACTGAGTGCTAAAGTATTTACAGGATGATGCCTAAGGGAGAAAATAAGGTATTTACTACACAAAGAATATAAGTCTGGTGTTGAAGCTGCTTTCTGGTTCTCTGAAGTGACTCACACAGGGCTAGAGATGAGAAAAATTTTCAGAGGAATTTTTCATAAGCCTGCTGAAAGCCTCCCCCTTTTAGTCTGAAGATTCAAGAAGAAAAGCAGATCTGTTCTTGCCACACAGTAAGGCAGAATCACGACTAAAATGGAGGGTAGAATACACCTACTTGTGCTTAAAGTTAGGACCAACAGAGCACTATTTTGAACGGAAGGAAGGAGAAATAATGAGCAATTCCTATTTTGAGAGGAAGTGGGCACTGACCAGATGATTCTAAATCTGAATGCAGTGGTATCCAACTTCCAGCAGAGAGGCAGCTGGAATTGCCTTGGCCCAAGGTGGTAACCAGGAGGAACTGACAAACCTGGAAAAAGTGAATGATTTTAAATGAGCCCAAAACTCCACAATAACTTTGAGAACACTCTCTATAATATCATTCTGAATTGCCTTTTAAAATGTCTTGTGGGTTTGTTTGGGGTTTTCATTTCAGATCTATGTAACATGCATTAATTTTTAGACCTGTCCCTTTCTATTGTTTCCCCTTACTCTGTGCATTATGTATATTTGTATCCAGCTGTGCACATGCTTGGGTGCATCATGGATCAGTCTGTATGGCAGAGTCATGAAGTATTTATGAGTAGGACTTAGTCTCAGATGGATAAAATTGCACCAATATCTCATGATGAACACAAAACAGACTGACAACATGTCATAAATATGACTGAATCTTGACTTCAAATAATTGAACTGACAATACACAATAGTACCAGACTCAGTAAGACCTGCTGAAATGATCTTGATTTGAAAGGGGCTTTGCCAGTATAACTTCTTAACAGTCATATTAGAAAGCAGAAAAAAACCCAAAAAACCAAATTTCTGGTGGAATGTGTGTGCTAATTTTTTAGTGCATTTACCCTTCCTACTTTCCTTTCGATATTCCCTTTCTAAAAGTATGGGTTCCTTGTTCTCTAGTAGCACTTAGGAAGGCCTTATTTCAATAGACTTTTTGATGAGGCAATAACTGATTTTACAGAAATCCAGATAGATTCTTACACCTATGATTTCCCATGTATTTTATTAATTTTTTAGGCTGAAGAAAATGTTTTGTTTAGCAAAACACAATACTGATATTTCCACTTTTTAAGCTAAATTTTTAGATATAACTCGACTTAATTTGACTTATGTCTATGACTATGGGATTCCTGGATACAGTGAATTTAGCCATGAAAAAAAAAAACAGGGGGTTTAGCAGAAACATACACTTTTTCCTAGATTCAGTTTATAAATACCAGTCAAAGTATCATTGTCTTTATCTGAGTATGTGATTACTTTCAGGATGGAAAATGAGCATTTCCACTTAGCTTGAAAGCTGTGATCCTTGAAAACCCATCTTTATTCTCTGTCAAGGATGACTGGAGTAGATTACACTGGAGTATTAAAAATACTAAACCGCAAAAACCTTGAACCATAGCCACAACTAAGCTACCATTACAATGGTACATTTTTTAAAAAATCTAGAATATGCAGTAAGTTTCAGCCTTCTTTTTTAAATAAACGATTGCTTTTTCACTATAGGAGAACTTACTTATTCCTTGCAATCTGCATTTATTAGTAACACTAATGTAAAAATAGAGCAATTACATTTAAATGACAGAGCTAAATATTGTGTCAGTGATATGAAGAAAAATGGCAATGTTGCTCATTTCTAGAAGAATGATATACTTCATGAGAGCTACTTTTCCAGGTTATGAAACCCAGCAGGGCCTTTCTGACAGCAAGCTACAACTTTCAAGGAAATTACATAATGCAACACCAAGTTTCTGTATTTCACATGGTTATGTACACATTATGAGTGATTTTTTCCCTGCTCAGAAAAGTTTGAGTTAGATCCCACTTCTCTGCATACTAATGTAAATCGTAAAAAAACCCCAAGGAAATTAACAGTTAAGCCATTCAGCTATTCACCTACACTCCACTCACTTAGTTATCTCCATTCTGTTACTTCCCACACACACATCTCCATCCTCCACTTGAACAACCCACAATTATCTCCATAATAAACCACTGTGTTTATAATAATGGAGCTGGGAGCATCATCTATCAGTTTAAGGCAAACTTACCATTGTGTGGCCATGTTTTCAGTTATTCATATGAATGAATTTCAGATACCTAATAGAATTTCAGTTACTTATAAACTCTATCAGAATGATTTTTTCCTGTGTGCATACCTCAGTCTAAAATTTTGGGAAAACTGCAGCCATTTACAGCAGAAATGCTGAGGCAAGGTGAGTAAATTTGCTCAAGATAATATACACTGATGTCGTTTTTGAGCATGTAAAAAATCTTTAGTATTTGGGCAAGAGTCTGAATTGATCAAGAAAACAAACTTTTTATCAAATCTGAGGAATTCTAAAAATTTTATATAGGTTGGTACCATAATCTATGTATAATTGGGTCAGTCTTTGCAACTGTCTGAAATGAGAAAGGTTCACCCCAAAGTCATAGGTCATGGACCAGGACTTTTCATTCAGTAACAACTTTCAGTTGATGTCAGCTTTGCAATGCCTGCATCTGGGCCCTAGAAACCAATAGTCTATGCTTTCCCTATTATGCTTTCTCTTGTTCATTATTTTTTGCATTTTTTAGGACCCACAAAGCTCAAGTTCTCAGCCACAGCTCCTCCATTGAGTTGCAAAACAGGGCACACACAAACTGCATTTCCCTGTAGAACAGTGACACCAGTGAGGAAGCTCCTGTGTGTTGCAGAGCATTGCCCAGACACATGAACAGCCAGGCTCTTGCTGCAGCTTCCGAAGGCAAAGTGAAGATCTGAGGGCCAATCTAAAAAGGCAGAATGTGAAGGCTTTGCAGATACTGATAGACAATTCCTTCCCCACGTGTGAGGGGCAACAGAAGAAAGAGCATGACTGGGCTTGTTTTGAAAGCATTGCAGGCAGAGGAAGGTACCTTGGCTCATGGACTAATTGGAAGCGAGTGCTGACCTTTGATATTGAACATGAGAGGGTCAGTGGTGGGCAGACAGGCCACAAAGGGCTTTGGAAGTCAAGACAAGTCATTTGTGTCTAATTCGACTGAGAAGGCTACAGAGAGCCAGTTCTAGGGAGTGGCAGGGGAAGGAGATTTGTGTCGAGCTTTAGAGAGAAAGGGCTGAGACTGGAGGCGGGAGAGGGAGTTGGGAGAGCAGGGGGAGCGACTGGACAATCTGAGATCAGCAATAGCAGCGAAAGGGGGAGGGAGCATGGGACGCTTGAAGCAACCTTCATATGAATGAAAGCTTGACAGAAATGGCAGCAGTTTCTGAATTATTATAATATATTCCGAAGACATGCCAATTCAGGAGTTCACAATGCAGCTGTTGTTTCTGAGGGAATGAGAAATTATTTTACAATTTATGCAAAGGACGATTAAAAAGGTGGCAGACGAAGAAAAAATATCTGCATAAAAAGGAAAGTTAATTGCTTCATAAAATGACTCACTGAGTGGTTCAAAATCTCCTCATGCATAAACAGCAAAGTTTTACTGTTTGGGTTTTGTTATTTGGTTCCTTCATATACTGAAAGAGTAATTTCCACAGGCCAGTATCTCTAGAAATAGTGGTAGTTACATAATTGGATGTTATGAAACAAAGCTGATACCTCTTAGCTTTAGCTTCCTGGAATTGGAGTTATAGGAGCTGAAAAAAGTGGTTTCATTTCTATTTGCTGAATTTACCCATGGACTTTTGTTCAAAGTGCTCAAAGGTGCCTAATCTTCACCTTTCCTCTGACACTATCAAGGACATAACTTTAGCTGAGCACAAATCTCTTGTCACCAAAAAAATAATTTTGTCAAAGTTATAGCCCTTGTAAATTACCAAGATAAAGTAATAAGTGTAATGGGCACTGGACTTCTGGTGAATTTAAATGCTGTTCTAATAAATGGCCACTACAATAATTGAAGGTTCTCTGTGAAGTTTTCTGTCATTTGATTCTATTTCTCATATGACCACACATGAAGACTCCTCTGAAAATTCTTGTTGATGCCTTCAAATCATGGCTGTGACTGGCAGTGTTCTGTACAGTGCTGAGTCCTTTATGATCCCAGGTGTCTCATACTGTTCACCAAAGGTTTGTTTGGATGATGTCCAAAAGCCCAGTGAAACATGGGCTCTCTTCTGATGAGTGATGTGCAGATGTGGAGCCAAAATGATGCTGGCTTTGTGGCAGCTGTCTAATTGTTTATTTTGGCATAGAGACTGATTTCAAACCAATGTTCTTCAAAGAACCCATCACTGACAGAATTTGCAGGGGTGCCTTTTATGCATGTAGGTGGCTTGTAACAAATCACAGACCTGTTCTTTTATTTCAAAAGCAGCAGCTGGATGTTGTAGTTAGGCCAGTGTCTATAAATCCCTCCCCTACTCCAAAGAGGAGAGCAGTTTTCCTAACAAACAAACTGTAGTTATCAGTCTATCCAAGTTCTTTGACATGCATTTTGTGAGAGCTGTCTGCTCACTCTCCCCTTACTTTGTGATCTTAGCTGGTGTTCATGGTGCTGAAAGATATGTTTCTGGTCACACCTTAATTTTTTACAAAAGAATACATTTTTCATGTCCTGTTTTTAAAAAAACCTCCCTCTCAAGAATCCTCCTCCTTTAAAAAGGCTTATAAAGAATCAGAAGGTGGGTTACTGGGTTTAATTTATGATGGTAGAGCAATTTAGTATATAATGTCCTTCTCTCCAGTAACTTATGAATTGGCATTATAAAATAAAATGTCCCCAAAGGTGTCTATATCCCAGTTTTCAAGGAGAACATACTCTGCCATCTAAAGTGATCTCGTTTTAAAGAACTAATGCTTGGAACATCTGAGAGCTCTTTAATGTTATTTACTCAGTGATGGCTTGAAGCCAGTGACAGAAACCCTTTAAATCCAAGAGCAAAGAATTGGGCCCTGAGAGACGTTGTAATAACAAATTACCTTTCTCTTTCCTCCTCAGTCATCTCCACTTGTGAGATGGGAATAGCCTGTTTGTCAGAGCACAGTTGTGAGATGTAATTCATTAATGCCTGTGAAATGGTTTGAGATCACTGGATGGAAGTGTCTGTTTGAGTGTCAGGTATTGTTAGCTCTCAAACAAAATCTATTTTATACTGCTGCATCAGAAAATACTTGGTCACTCTTGCTCCATACAAATAATGAGCAGTACATGAGTGACATTTTATTTGCCTTAATAGGATAGTCTGCCCACAGTGCAGAAGGAAGGGAGTGTGCTAGCACAGGGATATTAGGGAGTGCTGGTAACACACTGAGCAAAGTCACTCATTCCAGATATATTTTGATTTGGGAATTCAAAGAACCAGGAAAGAAAGAAAGTAAATTAGAAAAGAGAGAAAGGGAGGAAGAGGTTGGTTGAGACAGGAGGTAGGAGAGGGAGGTAGGAGGAAAGGAGGAAGGCAGGTAGAGCAGAGCAGATAACCTGAAAAAAAAAAGATGAGCAGGAAAAGCAGAAAAAGTTGTAAAAAGGGACTTTTCAATTAAAATGAAAAGGCAGTTGGATGTTTATTGCAAAAAACCCACAACTTACAAAAACAAGGCTGTAATGCCATCTTGGGGTTTCTGGTGACATCTCAATCCAGCAGAGCTCAGTTCATTTGGTTTGTGAATGTCAACAGAAACCCCTTGATGCTATTGAGGCTCACAGTTGCCTCTTATTGATTCTGTATTATTTCAACAGTGGAAAAATAACACCTTTATTTTCACAGCCAAAGTATCTCACACTGTGATAGAAATGTACATGAGCTTATTGAATCTCATCTCTGTTCATTTCTATCTAGCTTCCAACACCTAGGTAGTGTTATCACTGTGGGTTAGAGATACGGGTTCTTTTATGGCTATCAAGTGAAAGATTATTTATCAAATATACTGTAGGCTAAGTCTTTATTAGGCTAAGGGATATAAAGTGTCCAGCTGTCTTCTGCTGTTTGTTATTTTAAACTCACCTTGTCATTACAAATATTACTCCAAACAAGCCTCTTATTGATTCTTCTGATGTGTTGTATACATCTTTCTCATTTTTCACAGACAGAATAATCAAACTGGAATAAAACCTATTTTGTGAGCTGAGTAATGAGTTTGTATAAAACATGTTGGAGCTTTGAGCCCAGCTCTGTAATATGTGAAAAGTCTTTCTGTTTTGCTGAAAGAGAAGCAGTTCAAAGGTGGCATCCCTGAAGAAGGAGTATGTTGTCTCTTGATTTCTAAAGAGTTCAGGTAAACAGGTGTGTTGGGTCTGGCTGAGATGGGGTTCATTTTTCCCCCAGCACTGTGCTTTGTGCCTGCAGAGGTGTTGATAACACACAGGGGTTTTGGCCACTGCTGAGCAGAGCTCACACAGCTTCCAAGCTGTCTCTCCAGGGCTTCCCCCCTCATCCAGGAAGCTGGGTGTGGGCAAGATCTTGGGAGGGGCTTGAGCCAGGACAGCTGAGCCAAACTGACCAAAGGGATATTCCATAGTGTCTGCTCAGATATAACAGCTAAGGAGGGAGTTGGGGTGGGGATGAGGTGAGCATTTGTTATTACAAGGTTTGTCTTCCAGGGCAATTGCTACAAGTACTGAAATGGATGGACATTGCCTGCTGATAGGAAGTATAAGAATAAACCTTTTGTTTTAATTTGCTTCCCCATGTGTTTTGCTTTTGCTTTACTAAACTACCTTTATCCTGACCCATGAATTGTGTTCCATCTTATCTTGTCCCTGCCTGTCCTGCTGAGGAGGGGAGAGATCGAGCAGCTTGGTGGGAGCCTGGCATCCAGCCAGGGTCCACCCACCACAATAAGAAAAAATCCATTGTAAAACATACAGCCTGAACTATATCCTGTGCATGAATCATAAAGATTCCATTAATTAATTGGAATTGAATAAATTAACTGTCTGTATTGCCAGTGGAAAAGACTAATAGTAAAGTTCTAGAAAACTGAAGTGTTATTCTTCATATAATGCTCTTAAAATAGACATTCTTATCATTAAGAAATAATAACAACTTTTAAGTAGAAGTTTTTTCTTTAGAAATGGCAAAATCCTGAAGAATTTTATAAGGTAAATTTACATTTCAGTAATCAAACTGAAATATTTTTGGGCCTCAGAAAATAATTTTGTCAGTTCACATACACCTAAACCTTCAGAAACAATTATCTGCCTATCTAGCCTAAGCTAAAGTCCCTTTAGTGCTGAGAATTCTACAACCTTCTTATCCAGGCTGGGCATGTGCTTTTCTGTCCTTATAGGTAGGAAAACTTTTCCCAATTTTTCTTCATGGCTTCAGACTGTAATGGTTCTCTCTTGTTGTGCTTGTTGTAGACATGTAGGAAACTGATCACCAGCCTAACCAGAACATCGTTCTGCATAAGTGAAGATGTCATCACATTCTTTTCTAAACATTATTACCAATCTTTTCCCATTGGTCCTGTTTTCTAAATTGCTCTAATTTTTTGTTGCTCTTCCAGGGATTTTCTCTGTTGTCAATGTAATTTGGGAACAGCGATGCCAAAATGCAGCCATCAGTTCTCTTGCTGAGACCTTGTACATACTGCATAGATGACCTCTGTTACACTACTCAGATCCTGCTGCTAAGACATCCCTGAATGGTGCTTTATATTTTTCCCAGTTTCATCTCAGTGTTGGCCAGACTCTGTCTTTGGCCTTCTCCACCCTGCAGTGCTGCTGTCTGCCAGGTATTCTTTTTTGTGCTTGTATATTTGATACTTGCTACTTAAGTAAAGAATATATTTTTGATACTAAGCACAAAAACTCCTTGAACCGAGTGAGAATTTTGAATACAGAGGCACTACATGTTCTGGCTGAATTCTCCCCTCTTAGTGCAGTAGGAGACTCCTATTATCAGTCTTAAATATGTGTATATTGTTTCACATTTGGGGGGGAAAAACCAACAAACCAACAACTTGATTTCAGAATTGTAAAATTATGCTTTATTTTCTTTTTCTTTTTTTTTTTTTTTTTTCCCTTAGCAGTGAGCACTTTGTCTTTAATTACCAAACATTTATTGAAAACATCAAGATTTACGTGAAGATACACTTGACCTGGAGTGAAGTATCAGGAGTTTTTAAACATTTAACTTATAGTGTATATTAGTATGAAACTAAGTTGAGCAGAACCCATTAATGTCACAGTGGTCGGTTACCAATGGAAATAAATAATTCATGATGAAGGGAATTAGTCTAATTAGCAGGCAGTTTGAGTCCTTTGATAAAACCCAGCTCTAATTCCGTGAAGGGCAGGAAGTGCTGTCATCAGTCAGCCCTGAAAAGATTAGCATCTATTATGAATGAGGTTAGACACCCTAGTGAAGTCATGTGTGTCCTGGAGACAAACTTAATATGTTCCAGAATGGGACACAGTTTGTCTCACCAACACATCATGATTCCTACTGGGCTATTGTATGTAATAACAAGCAAAGATCAGTGCTCCTTCCTATCATTCTCCCCTTGTCCATCATTCTGACAACTGTGCAAATACATTTTCCATGCAAAGCAGGGAATGTGCCCTGAATACTTGTAAAATTGCACGAGATGTCAAAGAAAATGTATTACCTTTTCTCAGCAACCTAAAACCAAACAAACCAAAATACCACTGCAGAAAGAGGTATAAAAACACATCTGATAAATATATGGGATGTAGAGGAAGGTGTATCAGTTTAGAAGTACATTGATTCCATTTGAAAACATTATTGCCATCTGTCACAAGATGTGTCAATAAAGCTATAGACATAGGTCTGTGTGATAGACAGGTTTTTAAATAACTGGTGATGCTATAAGGTTATGGTATTGGATGGAGAGTAATATCCTGCAAAATTGCCCTAAATTCTGGAAGTATAGCCTCAAAAGCAAAAGGAGAAGCTTCTTTGTGTTATGTTTTTTCATTTAGAAATGTTAACTGCTTCATTTGAGGAGACTAGCTGTGAGCTGTGCAAGCTTCACAGTTTTGTGCTACATGCTGACGCAACATCAGCTGTGTTTCCATTTTTGCTTATGAGCCTTTTGAAATTATATGTTTCCGTTTTGCAATTTGATGCAATAATGAAGAAACTCCACATTTGTACGTTATTGTATTGCCTGTTTTTATTGTAGGAAATTAATTGCTTCTTTTATTTATGTTATTAAGGGGGGGAGAAAACAATTTTGCAGTATTTTATCATTTGCTGTAATAATTATCCTACTAGTAATACAACGGGAGACTTAGAAACAGTATATTATGTTCAAATGTCTGAACAGTACTTAATATGTTGACACTTATGGCTGGGGAATGTTGGTCTTCAAGTTATATGGAAAAAGGTAACAATAAGTGATTAATAATACCCTTGACAAGCTTAAGATGATTTATAATACAAAAATGAAGAGGAAAGGAATAAGTGTAGTCAACACAAGAAATGGTTTTCATAGAAGCAGAACAGCTTAGCAACTCTGTTGCCCAAATACTAATTGACAATGGAGCACTGATGTTGCAGGGAGTGCCATAATCAAGGGCTACAATAACTTCAAGTAGATTCCTAGATGAGATTAAAAAATAGTGATCTTCTCTGTAGGGTTTCCTGCTTTGAGTTCCTTAAAGAAGGAAGGTACAAAAGGTAGTCAATCTTTATTTGTTCATTTTTATCTTCAATTCACTGGCTAGTAAAAGAACAAAATTCAATTGCATAAGCAATTTTGAGTTTTGATTCTTTCATCCCCATGTGCATCTTAAACATTACCTGCAGTGTGGGTGTGTCCTGGCCTGATAAATGGATTCATTCAGCTTACTGAAATGGATTGATTTTTACATTATGTGTGAACAGGTGCATACAATAACCACCATTTTTATCCCTGTGTTGGTAAGGACATGGTGCTTAGAAGCAGAAAATTTTTATGTTCTAGAAAACTTGCAGTATTAGGTACCAGTTTAGAAAAGTAATCACACGTGCCCTGAAGTCACATAAGACAATAGGAATAAACAGGCAGAAAATTGTAAGGAAAAAAATTATTTTGTCAAGCCTCTTGAGGTCATTAACTGGCCACCTAGCTTTGGCTATTGTAACAGAATACAGGAGCTTCTTGAATAATTCATGGGTATACGTGAAATCTTCCATGGAGTTCACAGACTGGCTGGTACACTTTTTTCAGGTTCAAAATGCTGCTGAGTGTAAACATAAAAATATATTGAAACATTATTTTTTCCATAGATCCCAATAGACACCCACCCAGGTCTTACTTTGGTAGTTGCTACCAGAGAGAGAAGTAGAGCAATTAATTTATTCTTCCAAAAGTTCCTTTTGTGTCTTGTCTAAGGAAAGCTGAAGTGACTCAGCATAGATCCTTTGCCTTTCCTGTCTGTGTGATATACTTTCCAGTAACTGTTGTTTTTCACGTATCATTCCCTTCAGGATGTGCAGGGTAAAGCACAAGGACGGGAAAGGTTTGTGACCAAATGCTGTTTCCATCCAGCTTTGCTCCATGGCTCCATGTGAGCTTCCACCAGGCAATATGTGGCCTGGTATCAGTGGCCCAAGTCACAGAGCATCTTTGGGTTGGAAGAGACCTTTAGAGATCATCTAGTCCAGCTGCCCTGCAACAAGCTGGAATGTCTTCCACTAGATCAGGTAATCATGGACTACTTTACCACTGCTAAATCCAGCCCTTTCAGTAGCTAAATCACAAGTAGTTACACAGCTCAGTATATACCAGCTCAGTTGCACAATATATACCCACATACTCCAAGTGCTACCAAGAGATAAATTCTTAATCTGCTGATTTTCCTTGAAAGATGTTTAAACAGTACCTTATTCTTATTTTCTGATAACTCTGCTTTCAGTACCAGGAAAGTGACACTGGAAAATGACCAATGGCACAGCATTTCTGATTCTTATAATGCACTTATCTTGCTCTGTTCCTGTGACAATATCCATGATCTTATCTGGGACAGATGGATTCACTGTGTCAGTAAGGAAAACCTGGGAGGCCGCAGTAGTTCCCACATCATGGGACAAAGAGGGCACACACCTCAGATAGTCATGTTGCTATGGATCAGCTCTTTCACATTTTATTGAAAAGGTGCATTCTGCAAGACTTAGATATTTTAAAACCAGAAAGCTGGTGAAAGAAGATCTTTTTACTGAGGCACTCTTTATCTCAGCAGCTGTCTCTCCTGTCCCCTCATCAAGACATCCTTTTGGGATATCATCCATTAATCAATTCCTCTCCTTCCTGCTATTTTGTTACCCGTGTTTACGTGCCATCCTGTGTCTCTATTGTCCTTATTGTTCTCACACCCTCCCACAACAGCAATACAGCAAGATACTGCAGCAAAGGGCTCATCAGCCACATTCACAACTAAACCCATGACATGCTGAATTCTTTTCAAGGTTTACAAAAGTGTGTGTAACAGCCCTGTGTATTGTCATTACTGACCACATTTTTAATCTGTTCTTGCTGCATGTTTTATTCAGGGGTCCTTGTCACACCTATCAGTGTGAACCATCTCTTTTGTAAATAAAGGATGGTTTAAATCTTGTAAACATTAACAAGGAGCTAAAATTGTTCTGATGAATGTAACATACTGGTGAAATGTTCATTCTCAGGAATGTCTTTGATTCATGATTCTTGTAATATACTATGCTAGCTAAACAAACAACTGTCCATTGTCCCCATCTCAGATCACCTTATGTTCTCAATTACCTCCTAAGAACATTAGATATTTGGTGCTTCTACTGAACAGAAACATGAGAAGAAAAATGTATGGCCCTCAGTTTCCTAATTCACCATGAAGTTAAATTCTGGGGGTTTTATTCTGCTAGTAATGTACATTCAGGTACAGCAACTCTCACTCAAAAAAGCTTTTTCTATATCTAGATCTACTAGATGATTGTTGTAAGTCTTCTCCAACAAAAATATTCTATTCTAGAGCAATGAATTATAGCAGGGAAAGAGAAAAAGACAGATAGAAGTAATACCATATTACACACTGATTTTAGTATATTTATCAGAATCAAACCCACCGAAGTTTACTTGGAGTTAGAGAAACTGGATAGAAAGGGACTTCAGTAAGGCTGCAGGAATTTTCATCAGGAAATATTCGATTCTCAGGGCATTACTGAGCATATAGCAGCATGGCAGGCAGGAGAAGGATGGGACCATGGAGGTTAATATTGCATCAACACCCATAAAACTGCAATGTGAAGTCAGCAGCAAACACTGAAGGAGTTATCCTGAGCCCCATTATAAAGAAGCTGGAACTTGAGATATGTAGAAAAATTATTAGGCAGCTAAGTCTTTGAAAAATTATTGGGAGATAATACTTGTGCATTATAGGCAAGAGAACTTTTCACTGCCCTAATTTTAACTGGCTGGACTTCATATCATATCCTCTCTGTCATCCATGGGTTTGCAGGTGAAAAATGCAGCTCATACTCCTACTCTCTATGTCAACCCAATCCAGAGGGAACATTTTGGGACCATTTCCTGTGTTTTGGACAGAATAGAAGCTCTGGTTAAATGAAGAGGGAAATGTAGCCACCCCTTCTGACCCAAGAGGAGGAAACAGGTTTGTCTTCAGTTTAACAGCCCAAGATATTCCTATGTCAAATTTGCAGTCCTGATCAATGGGAGATTCTTGCTCATCCATCAAGGCGAAGTCTGATGTAAGTAGCCACAGTCAATTAAACTCTTATGAAAAGGCTTGACTTAAATAATCTTTTATATTTATTTGCAGATGACTGTCTCACTTTGTGTTTTCTCATTTTTCTCAGCTCCAGCTCTTTCCCTGACAATGCCTCAGGCCCTATTCTCTGCTGCCACTTTTCTGCAGACTCACAGCATCACCTGGAACCTGCTGAGAGTGCCACCAAATGAAGGAGCAGTGAGAACCCACTGGTAAGATGCTTTCAGTTACCACTCTCAAATATCTGGTTCTTGTCTGGGATTTCCATCAAGAAATGAAAAGAATAGGAATTGGTGCTTACAGTTGAACTCAAATCCTGCATGACTCCCTTCTCTGTGCAGCCTCTCTTATACAGAGCACACTGCAGTGTTTTGACAGAACCCTGTTGAGATTGTCTCCAAACAGAGTAGCAATGTGACCTTCCCCTATAGTACAAATTATATGAATGAAAAATGTGTTTTACCAATGCACCAAAAATTTGAAGCTAACAAACCTTCTCAGAGCAGCGTACTGTAACTTCTGTTCCATAATTAAACCAGAACCCCTCTCCTGGACAGGTTCACTCAGCTTTGCCTTTCTTTGAGTAATACACCTTCAGACCAGTGCCTTGTTTTGATGTATTACAATGATAGACTGAAGAGTTTGTGTAATAGATCATGGCAGTCAGCAGCTGCTGGACGCTAAGGATTGAGAGACTGAGCCAGCTGTTTCTCTGATGTGTTCTCGTAATGCATCACCAGCTGATGGAAACTGATAATGTATTACTTCAAAATGACACCACCCAGAAGAGTCCAGAGGTGCAGATTCTGTATAATGAGGCATTCAAAGTATGAAACAGGGCTGGAAACTCCTGGAACAAGATGTTGGCAATAAATCAGCTTTCTGTAGCATTCCATTAGCTATGTGGCTGCACAGGTACACACTGTTGTCTGATTTCCAGTGCCTCTCTGTGGTGCTGGTTTTGTGCAGAGCAAGGATAACCCTACCAGCAATTTTACCTTCACTCTTCTTACAGCTGAACAGTTCACAATCCAAGCAACAAGGGATAGGGCAGAATTATACTGGCTCAACAAATTCAAATATTTGGGATTCCTCCTCATCTTGGGGTACTGTCAGAACCACTTGCATGCTACTCTTTTAAGTGAACTAAGCTCATCAATGTCAATGGCACAGACAGGAATGGACCCTTTGCCCTTTTTTGGGAGTATTGCATCTCAAAGGGACAGAACAGGCTGTGATTGACTTTCCTGCAGATTGACTGAAGGCAAGAAAGGCTCTTTTGGCCATCTCTTCACATTTCTTTGTTTATCTTTAACCTGACACACACACACACACGAAGAGCCAGGCCAAAAAGTAATTGATCCCTAATTATCAAGATCAGTTAAAAATAAAATTATTAGACCAGATAGCAATTCTGAACATTTGCCTACAAAACTTGATCTCATTGGTGAAGCAGATTGTGAATATGTATAAGTTTTTCCTCTGAATTTATTTTTAACTCTAGGCCAACCATGGGAAAACAGAAAAACTGGAAGAAAATCTTTTAAAATCCTGAGCTACATCTCTATGGTAACTCTTTTAAATACTTCTTATTTGTTGAATGCAGTACTGTTTATAATTTTGCATGTATAAGCATCATTACATCTTTGGCAAACCCTTGAAGATAAACAGGTCCTACCCTCAAATTTTACTTTTTATTTATAGGTGGTTTGTACTGCAAATATAAAATAGTTATATTTTACTAACAATAAGAACATTTTTCTATCTGTAGTCAAATATTAGAAGTCATGAATACAAGACATTAAATATGGTTTTGTGGCATGTGATTCTGAGTCAGAAATATTCCAGTCTCATATATAGAGAGGTCCATACTCACAGAACTTTGCTAGCTCAGATTTGATCAGGGATTTCTGAAGAGCAGCCTTGCCTGGCACACTCCATACAGGATTGGGCAGAGATTTTGTGCTCATGTCTGATCCATTGCCACTACTTCAGTTGCTCTCTTCTCTTTGGTACTCCAAGGAACTGGGGGTTTTCCAGCCCTGCCTGCCATTCCTCTCGAAGCCAATGTTTAGCACTTCCTGTAGTTGTGAGTACAAAATTGATTGTGGGTACAAAATTCCAAGTGCAAAAGATCTCAATAACCTACCAAAGCTTCCTTGATTAAAAAAAAAAAAAAAAAGAAAAAAAGAAAAAAAAAAGAAAAAAGAAAGAAAACAAGGAATTCAAGAGTTTTCTGTGCTTGCTTCTTCAGACTACCTTGTTTTATTCCCAAGATTATATACATGATTTGCCATCAACATCAGAGCATCACAGAACCATTTTGCTCAGTCTTGACTGCTTTTATTTTATTTTTATTTTATTTTTATTTTAAAGTAGTTTTGCTTTACCTTTAAATATTCTAGCTAACGTACATGGGGAAAAAGTTTTTATATCAGGAATTATGTTTGCAAGGGACTGGTGGAGAATATCAGGTGTATGTTCCCTCTCTGACAGCATTTTGTCACATTTAAGAAATTACTATTAATATCTCCTTGAGTGAGACTTTATGGAAATAGTACTTCTGAACATGCAATCAGCTCATTTATGGCCTAACAAGCGTTTCCCTGAGCCAGCAGTTGACTGGCATTTGATCATTTTTGTAAAATACACCTAATCTGATACTGTTAGACACTAAGATGGCACTTTCTCTTATAGTTTTTGGCATACAACAAGCATCTCTACTCTCTGTGAGGAAAAATCACAAAACTTGTATTTAGCTCTCCTCATAAACTTGGACAATATGACAGGTTTCTAATCCAAATAATTGTTTAAGATTATTACAATGATAATTATTGTAGTGATAATAACACATTATTTCAGCTGACAATACATTAGTTCCATGGGGAGATAAACTGCAAGGCCAATGGATTTATCTTGATAACAAAATGGATTACTATTAACTATGATGGTAATTTTTCCATTCATGCACAAAGAAATCTCCCATTGAGTTCATTGTCTTTTGACTGAATGCTGGTAAGAATTTTGTCTACATATATGTAACAGGACTGGATTCTTCACTAGTACAATATTGTTAATGACAGTCTGTATTGTCTAGGAAAGCTCCAAAAGCCTATAGCTTTACCTGGCACTTCAGGCACAGGATTTCTGTCTTTCAAAATGCCTCTTAAAAATTATGAAATGCAAGACAAATGAGGGATTAGAGCAACTGTGAATTTATTAGGATTCTGCAGGACAGATTTATAGATGAGAACAACAAACCTTAACCTAACTACAGTTTCCTGTATGTAGCAGCATGGAAGAGATGGCTTTACTTCCATGATCTTGCACCATAAAGACATAGCTTTTGCTCTACTGATGATACAAGTCTTGAACATTACAGTTCCAGCTCCTTATTATGATTTTTTACCATAGCAATGAATGTCTTTTGTCCCTGTTTTTTTATTCTCAATCTGAAGTGTATATGAGGACACTTGATCTAGAGAATTATTTTCCCAGTGATTATGTTTCTGTAGGAAGGCAAAAATACAGAACTGTATTGTCAAAAAATCTACAGACTAGGAATCTTCAAAGAGATTTGGACCAGAACCTGAGTAAGCACTTCATGCTTATTTACCAAAACTATCATAATTCATAGTTAAAAATCTATGCTTCTTTTGTTTAGTTCATCTGGTTCATTCCGCTCATATCTTTATCATTGTGCTCTATTGGCTTTCTTATCTTGTCTTTACTTTAAAATGAGAATTAATTAATCCAGGTCAAATATATTATAAAATTCTTTGGAAATGTTGATAATTGTCATGGACATTTATTTGCTAAAAAATACATTTGACACCATAAGACTGACATTAATATGCAAATCAGTGGACTATAAAATTCATTTTCATGCCTCCAGGGCAGTATTTTTATAAATACAGAAACATAATCATGCATCCTCCAGAGAACTAAAAATAATTATACAAATTTACAACAAAGCCCAGGGCAGTGTCTCCTTTTAACTGTCTGGTTTTAATATCATTTAAATCTTGTTAAAACTTAATTACCAATTCTCTTCCATAATTTAGGTGGAAGAGCTGAGGTCTGAGCTTGCTGTTTGAAAGAGAGAACTTCATCTGAGAAACAAAGACACCAAGGCACAGATCGACAAAACAAGACAGTATACAAAAAGCTTGGCAAGGAAAAGTCATCACAGATAACAAAGATCAGAACTTGCATCTCTCTGTTCACATTGTCATACTGTAACTCAGGTCCACAATTAAGTTCTGTGCAGCCACTCACTCGTCCCCTTCCCTCCTCTCCTGCTTCCCCATGGCAGAACAGGGAGGGGAATCAGAAAGAAAGGGTGAAACCTGTGGGTTAAGATAAGAATAGTTTAATAATTTAAATACTTTAAAACATAATAGTGAAAGGGAAAAGGACAGAGGAAAAACCCCAAGAAATGCAAGTAAAGCCCAATAGACCTGCCAAGACCCAGCCCATCAGGGTGTGATCAGGCCCTCACATCCAGCTCCCCCTGCCTGTACACTGTCCATGACATTCTGTACCATGGAATATCCCTTTGACCACTTCAGGTCACCTGCCCTGGCCAGGCCCCCCCAGCTCCTAGTGCTGCTCTTCTCTGGCAGAGCACGAGACACCAAAAAGTCCTTGGTTTAGGGTAAGCATTACTTAGCAAGCAAAACATCAGTGTGTTGTCAACAAGAATTCTATAGAAAATCCAAAACACACCGCTGTACCAGCAGTTAGTAAGAAATTAGACTCTGTCCCAGCCAAACCCAGGGAAAACATCCACATAAAACGGAAGTGAGCTGATGCCTTGTGTGACAGAAATATAAATAGACTGGAGTATATGTAAACCTACATAAAGTATTTACATCTATATATATATACTTATATATAGGTGGTGATTGATTCATTAATGCTGGTGTAGCTAAAGCTGTATCCACCTGGGAGGGGAATGCAGAACCAGTGCTTTCATCCTCTTTGTTCCATGACTGTTTTCTGGAAGATGATGGCTGCTCAGAACAGGAGTAAAAGTGAGTAACTCCAAATTCAAAGTCAGCATGGCTCCAGACTTTAGGTGATATTTGGAGTAGGCATATTTTAGCAGGAATTCCTGATACATGAATGCCTGTGGATATATGTTTATCTTCTAAGGCTGCACTTTGGAACAAGATAATCTGCTGTCTTCCTCCATGCCTGATAGAAGAGGTCACAACAAGAAGTCCACTTCTGTATCAGAGGTATAAGGTCAGGGACAGGGCCTCACCTTTGTACCCAAATAAAGCTCCTGGTAAGAAATTTTAAAGTAACATTGTACTGACAAAACCTGTCTCTTTGGACTGACTTACAGAAGATTCTGTTCCCTCAATGTCTACTCTCTTCACCTTAAATGTAAACAGAGAAGAGAGCATACAGCTTCTCTGTACTGTGGTGCCGTGTCCCCTCACTCCCTCCCCCCAGTTCTACCTTTGCTGCCAAAAGAGACGAGGAATCTCAGAAATGTGCCATTCTTGGTTTCCTCCCTCAGTGATACCCATCCCAGGACACGGAGATCGCTGCCTCAGGTCTGTTCTTTGTGCCGTGTTTGCCAGCCACTGTTTAGTAACAAGTGTCACTGTCTGCTCCCCTGCTTTGAACTGGAACACATTCCAGTTAGCCCTCACATCCAACTGAAAGCAGCTTTGTATTGAGTTAATTCACCCTTTTTAGTATGACCATAGTCACAATGAGGGATGTGCATCCAAACTTCCAGCTATTGCACAATTGCCACTGGGCAGAAATTCAAGTGATTTGGCACAGCATCTGGGTGGGAATCAATTCCCATTGGTTCATTCTGTCCAGTGCATGCCTTGCCTTTGATTGAAATGCCAGGCATTTGTTAGGAATCCTGATGCCAGTATTGACAGCCACCCTCCTAGCACTGCTCTGTCCTTTTAGGCTGCATATTCATTGGGTGGGAATGGGAGTAAGAAATGCAGAATATTGGAAAAGCCAGTATGATACAGATTTCACATATTCACATTATTGCATTAACAAGTAACCTGTTCATTTACAGATACACAAATTCATCCAATTTGTGAGGGACACTTAGCATGCCTCAATTTTTCCTAGAATGATGATGCTTGCATTTTTAAGATGTCAAAATTATTTTTTTATTTAATTGCATAGACTACTCAAAAATCTTTCATATAGAAAAAGTATCCTTCAGAGCTAGAAGTAGAGCATATTTAATAATTCTTTAATAAATAAGATTTAATAAGGCATTTAAATCAAGTGTTAAATATGCTGTCATTTGCATCTATGTAAGTGAGTTTGAAATGGAGGAGTTTCCTGAGCTAGACTAGGTTGTAAATATGTTGGTTTCATCAGGCTCAAAATCCATTTGTTTCTAATGATGTTTTGCCATGCA
The DNA here is from genome assembly GCA_013397295.1 of Polioptila caerulea. Taxonomy (NCBI): domain Eukaryota; kingdom Metazoa; phylum Chordata; class Aves; order Passeriformes; family Certhiidae; genus Polioptila; species Polioptila caerulea. The sequence goes on along the minus strand of VYXF01008145.1, from coordinate 470,885 downwards.
GTATGACTGCAATGGGTGTGAAAATGGAAGTGTGATACTTTCCAGGTTGTTGCTAGTCAGGAAAAAGTTAGAAACAACAAAAGTCTGAAGATGACCCTGCTAAATCTGACTATGCTCTTAATGCAGAAAATGATGCTTTAAATATTTTAAATATATTAATGTGTCTCTCTTTCTTCCTCTATGATAAAATTATCAGATTTTTTTTTTGCCTTACTTGGAAGTTCTGGATCTATACTTCTTACAACAGAGCTTTGTAATCTCGTCAGCTTTTAGGGAAACCTGATGGACTTGGGAACTTTCCTGAACCTACTCAAATTATAACCAGTGTGATGCAGCACTGTGGAGCCTTGTGTCTCTCTCTGTGGGGGAAAGTCCAGAGGACGGAGACTGGAAAATCTCAAATATACATGGGGAGAAGGTAATTGAAGAAAATGTTGTGAGCACATTTAAGAAATGTGACTTATTTGAACACTCCAACTAAATGAGGTTTTATTGCTAGACATAGGTGTTCTAGTGCTATTTCAAGAAAATATCAAAGATCACAGAAATAGCAGGATTTTGTCAAATTCAAAAATTGTTCCCAAGTGAATTGCAAGCACCTTTAGCATCTTATTTCTGCAAAATGTAACGTATTTAAACATTGCCGAAGAATACACTTCTTAAATGTCAGTATATTTTTAGGAAGTATAAAGACTGCAAGATGTATGTCAAAAAACCAGATTCCTCAGATGGGTGCCAGAGAAAATCTTTTGCTGAAGAAGCTTCAGAAATTTCAGTCTAATGTGTACTATTAATGTGATGATGTGACAGCTCTCTAGAGAGCTGTCATTATCAGGCTTGTTTGGACTGGACTGTGTCAGACAACCACAGGCTAAGAACTCAGAGCTCAGCCTTACTCGCTCTAATGTACCTTAAGCAGGCATTCACAGGGGAGCCAGTGCCCAATCATCAGTGTACCCTGTTCTTGCCATACCTTAGAGGTCTGCAATTCCAAATAACGCTCTCATGTGAAAAGGGAAAAAAGCTCCTGTTTGCTTTGCTGGAGGCTTGGGAAATTCTAACTCTCACCATTCGTCTGAGCAGCTGACGACGGCAGTGCTGAAATGCCAGAGGTAAGCAGAGGGAGGTTTACAGCATGTCTGTTTACATTGCCTCATCTCCTTTGTGCTGAGTTCCTCTGTAGCACGTCCTGTCCATTTGTCACCAAGAAATAAGATATAGTGACCAAGAGGAAGTTGCTTCAAGTGAAGGATTAATTTTGTATCATGTAAGAAAGATGGCTATTGATACTGCATGCAGGAACACTTATCATGCTGATGAATTTCATGTACCTGATAGTGTCAGGCACCAAAGATTCGGTTTCAACACAGCCTTCCTTGCAACTTTTGCAAGTTCTGAGGGTCAGTTAAGCACCAGCACACTTTGAAATTGAAGCCTTGCCTGGAAAGGTGGCTCAGGTAGATTGAATTCTACCAATTCAGCATAATGTTCCAGTTCTCAGTCTTTCTTTAATAGCTCTGATGAGATATAGAATAGAGAGTAAGGTTTCAAAGCCTTTCAGTTGCTATATATCAATAGCTGCTAGTTACAGAGAGAAAAATATTATTTTCATTAGTGCTAAATAAATAGATCTTTAACATATAGATAATAAATTTCCTAGAAGATACATTTCCTTTGTGCCCAACATCCCTGAAAGGGAATACGCAAGCATTTTCAAAAGCTTCCATGGGAGATAAAATATTGTGGATTTCTTTCCTAATTGCCAGGAGCAGTGTAACTGCACAAGCCCTACCCATGGGTCTGGCTGAGAACAAGGCAGGATGCCACACTGGATGCCTTCAGGTGGGTGAAGTTACAGTTCCCCTGAGTGGTGTTGTGACAGCTCCCAGCAGCAATACTACAATCACAGCACAGCAGACTTGCAGTGGCAGGGCTGTGCTCCAGCCTCCAGTCTCTGCTCTTTGCTAACCTGCCTAACCCAGGTTATCTAGACTTAAATGATTGAAAAGTATAAATAGAACGTGTTCAAAACACATCAGGAAAAGACATGCTTCCCATCATATTAGATTGCAAAATTTCTGTTTCTGTTCTAATTTAGAACATAAACATAAACAGCTCTGCCTCTTTAGTTTGATGGTGTTGTATAGGACAGAGGAGTTACAAAAATGTGTTAGACAGCTCTGAGGTGGATACTAGACACACTTCACAGATTTCTCTTTCTTCCCTAGGGCAATGGAAAATCAAATGCTTGTGATATTGGTCCTTACTGCTCTAGAAGTGTTTGAGACAGGGGTGTGGGGCAACCCATTTAGGTTTCAACGTGTCCACATGTCACTATCTGAATCTTTTAGAACATAACCTCAGTCTTCAATTAAAAGGAGTAACCAGAAAATTGTTGAAAGCCACACAAAGTTACAAATTAAAAAGTAAAATAATCGACAGTCATAGCTGACCATAAAACAGCTGAATGCCCCAAAAGAGTATGGGGTTTCAGCTGTCTATCTTCCCAAATGTTTTCAGGTAGTGTCAGTGCAGTGTTGCACACATTTTCCTGCAGAAGTCCCATGGAGGAATACAAAGCATGTATGAAGATCATATCTTGACTACTGCAGAGCTGGAATTTTAGTTTATCCCAAGTTATTGCTCATAAATAGTTTAGCAATCAGTTCTGTCCTAGGGATTATTCATGCCTAGGAAAGACTTGAAAGACTGTTTGATCTATTGATCAATGAAGAAAACAAGACAAATCAAGTTGTTGCTTAAAATTAGCTTAATGTTTGACCCACTTGAGTTAATACCTCATTTAGATTAAACATTGATAAGTTACACTTCTGCAAAGTAATGTATTAAAAATAACTTTGTCATTTTGATTTCTTACTGGTCGATTTCTGGAAAACAACAGTCCCTGGTGAATAACAAAAAATAATTAGTGCAAGTTTTAAGTGGAGTTCATGTTAGTAAATCAGCCATTAGTCCAATTAATTACTGTTTGTGTCCAGGGATGAATTGTTTCTCACATCCTGGACCAACCAGAATATCTCCAGAATCACAGCCATTTAAAGCAGTGCTTGCAAAATACATTATTGAGATGTACAATATTTGCATAGTTTGCATGTAGAGTGAACATTTTCTGTTATCTTTTCTCTGTTGAAGCTGTTGTTAGCAAATTGCTAGGTCACTCAGAAGACTTGTTGAGATCACAGAACAAGCCTGCATTTTTTTTCTTTGTAACAAAAATTTAAAAAATGAAATATGTGACTATATTTTGCTCTCTTTGTGGGTAAGGTCACTTATTTAACTTTCCCCCCACTAATACAATTTTTAGATTTTGCAAGTGAAACCTCAGGATACTGAGTTTATGTGAGGGAGATAGGGAAAAAGAGTGAGAGACAATTTATTAGTAAGGAAAGACTTGTATTTGCAGGTAACAATAAGCTTCTGAAAAGGGAAGGTTTGGAAAGAAGAGGAGATTCAGTGCCAAGAGAAATATTTCTATGAAACCAATAATCAAAATACATGTGGAAAAACACTTCTGAATAATTTTTTGCCATTTCTGGTACTGACTCACGATTATCAAGCTTGTGTTTTTTGGACCATATTGAAATTTCCACAAGCTTCAAATTTTGTTACCTGATTACTATATCCACACACCATTTACTTTTTTTTTTCCTTAAGTAGATGGATTTCTGCAAAACTATATTAATTTTGATACGGAATACATTTCTGCAGTATTTGTCAAAACTGTAAAAGAAGATTGTCTCCATGACCCAGAGTTCAACTCAAAATTTGTGCAAGAAAATTTCAGTGGCTGCTGCACACAGTGCTTGAGTTAACATCATTAGAGTCCAGGAGGTAGGAGTTAAACCTGTGGAAATTTCTTCAGCTCAAAAATTTAAGGTTTTGCTTCTTTTAGCTCTTCTTTTGCTATTGCAAAGAACTCACTTCATAGCTCTAGCCATTAAAAAATACTGGAGAAAAATATTTTGAATGTCATAAATTACTTTTAGGCTGTGATAATGGGTTGTGTATCATGGCCGTGCTTCATTTGGAGGCTTCCAAAAATAGCTCAGCAGAAGAGTCTCTGCAGAGAGACCCAAAAGATCTGAATTTAATCCTGGTTCTCTTCTGATCTGCTGGGTGACCTTGGGCAATCTGTGTGCCATTTTCCTTCTTGCTAAAATGAAAATAATAATACTTACTGCCTTTGCAAAGCATTTCTAGAGTAAAGCATATGAATCGATAACATCTTTTCCTTAAGTATGTGAAATAGCAGAGGAAACTCTTCCCACTTGCATTAGTGTGCTTTTAGCATTTAGAAATGTGAAATTATAAAGATTATTACATAGGAGGGAGAAGCCCAGAAGTGTTTCCCTAATCAATAAGTTGCCAGCTGGAATGCAAAGGAAAGCAAGGTAATGTACCATTTAGTGTAACAAAGAAGAAAATACATGCTTTCAATGTTAGTATGGCAGCTACCAGTGCAGTCATACTGTATTATCTTACTGGCTTGTGTGTTGGTGTGGCAGTAGAACAGTGTCAAACATACCAACAGTTTGAAATCCCTATGCTAGTCTTCAAGACTTCCAATTCTCCTGGAGAGATCTGTCAGTTTAGGTAGAAGGGAAAAGCTAGACATAAGTGCTCTGACCATGTTTGTGTGCCTTGTTCTGCATGTGGGGACTTCCTTTCCCCTGGAATGCTGCTTTGCTTTCCCCCAGCAGATCACCAGCACGAGCTGTCTCAGCACACCATGCTTTACAAGCATGACAGCAAACACAATTTTTCGTTTGTGTCCATAGGCTTGTTGACCTACAGAGCCTTTTTGTGGTCCATGCAGATGGATTCATTGAGCTTGAGTATTCATACATTGCTTGTAGAATATCTCTCAGTATTTTATATCAGCATTTTATATCAGGCACTACACAAGTCCAGTGTCATATAGTGTGCAGCCTAGGTGAGCCCTGGCAGTAATTAAAGTATTTTAGACCATCTGCTTAATTGCATAAAAAGTACACTGATGAGCTTGCACTGTTTGAATGATCTTCAGGAAACTATTAGGCTAAAGCAATTCCCTCTTGGCAACATTTAACTAATTCACAATATTTGTTTTGTGAATTACAGTTGGTCTTTACACCATTTGTTAGTCTTACTCGTAGCAGAGCCCTGCTTGCTGCAACTGAGCCAGAAGATTCCTCCCATTCTGTTTCCATCCGCTCTCTCATCTCTGCCTGTCAAGCTCTTCGTTGAAGCGGAGACTTTGGGAGCAGTGCATGAGAGAAGCTGGGCAGTGGAATCCAGCCCTCTCCCTTCCCAGCCGTGCTCGGAGCCTTGGCCCCCAGTGAGGATGAATCCTTGTGCCAGTGGCTGCCTGTGCCCTCCGGCTCTGTGCCAAACATCCGCCCTGCTCGCTCAGCGTTCTCAGCCTCTGCTGCCAGTGGGAACAGGGACGTGCAGGAGCAGTGACACCAAGCTGCTCTTCCAGCTTCCTGGTGCTCAGCCGGAGGGTCAGCTCAGCCTGGCTGAGTCCCTGTAGCAGGGCACAGCCATTTCCAAGTGCTTTCTCAGTGGTGGCATCAGGCACAGCAGCCATGCTGCAAGGTGGCCCCTCCCAGAGCAACTGCAGGGGCTTCCAGGCCCAGGTGCCTCAGGAGCCGTTCAGAGGGCGGTGGGTGAACAGGGACAGCAGCCTGGCATTGTCACCTGGGGGCCTTCCCTCTAGGGCATGCTGCATGGCATGGCATGGGATGGCATGGCACAGGATGGTATGGCATGGCACGGTATGGCATGGTATGGCATGGCATGGCATGGCATGGCATGGCACGGCATGGCACAGCATGGCACAGGATGGCACGGCACGGCATGGCATGGCATGGCATGGCACATCCCAGCTCCTCCAAAACAGGGAGGCAGTGCTGCCTGCCACTCGGGGCTCTGCAGGCACACGAGGCAGTGCTGGCCATTCCTGCTGCATGCCTGGCTCTCCTCTGCCTCCCGGCCAGGAAAAAGGCACTGGAAACACAGGAGAGAAGGCTCCTGAAGATACAGATAAGAGCTGTAGGCTAACAGGCCTAATTCAATTTTCATTAAAAGTAAATTAACGTAATCCTTTCATAAGCGCTGGAGTCAACCCATCATGAAGGTTGTTTGAATAGTCCATCCCTGCCACGTGGGCAAGAGTCAGTGGGTAGTTTGTCCTGAGATCAAGCCCCACCCTTTCTATTCAGAAATCCCCCTTACTGTTTAATTAAATTGCCTGAATGTCTCCCAAAAGCCACCATGTAAGTATACAATAGTATGGATTAGAAATAGTAGCATAGTATGAGGTAATACTGCTAGATTATCTCAGCATAAACTGAAATAAAATTGTAATGTTTATACATTTTACTTGATATATATGCAAAAAAGAAAATTTGCTGTTGGGTGTGGTAAAATGTTTATGATTAAATGCTTTCTTCATACTTGTATGTCAATCTATTAGTGTGCTGTTAATTCAAATGTTACTATGATGTATTCTATTGCTGTTAGCACATTTATCACAGGTAGATGTGAAACTTAGACAAAGGTGTACATTCTCATTAATGATGAGCAGCCTATTCATCTTACTAGAGTGTAATTAATGTTAGTTACAATACTTAATTTTTCACTGTTTGTCATGGTGCATATTTAGCATTTCTTCTGTCCTTTATCAATCTGCTCTCCTATCACATGAGCACATCAAAAAGATACATGGAAGTATTTGACCTGTTTTGATGCCTAATTTTTATACTTTTCCAAGAACTGGAATATTTTTAATCTTATCCTGTTGGCAGCACAGTTAGTTAAAAAACAGACTGTAAAGTGTTGTCCATTGCTTTGGGGTTTGGTTAACTTCATTTGCAATAATAGCATAAAAATCAGATAATGAAGGAAAGCGGGGCACACCATGAAGACACAGGCACTACTTGCTGTAGTATTGTGCTGTGCTTGTGTGGGGTTGTAGTGGTGCCAATTGTTCTCCTGGATTTTCAATTACATGCTTTTTGTACTCTAAGGCTGCTAGCACTAGTTAAATATGTTTTGTGAGTAATACACTTCCAAAACCAATAGAAGCATGGAGCATCTGAAAAGTGCACCTTATTCCGTAAATAAGTGCTGCAACAGCTCGTTGTTTTACTTTAGGAGCATTGCTTTGTCAATAATGTTGTTAGCAGTGCAGAGCCAAACCACAGTCCTGTGTGCAGTGGTGCAAGAGGGGAAGAAGTTATGGCTAATGTGTCACACAGCAGGTGGGAAACAAGCCCTGCAGAGGGGGGTAAAAGGGACTGAGCACTGAACACATTCTTGGATTTGCTCCCCAGCACGCCAGTAATACCAGCTGAGCTGCAATCCTAGGAGAAGGCCATACTTTTGTGTTGGTTCCAGAAAAAATACAATCACCTTAGTTGAAACCTGGGCATTGAAGCATTTTTATTTCTTGATCATCCATAATTCCCATTAATCTGGATTGAAAGAGAACTGATCCTTCCATTAATTGTTGTTGAATTAAATTTCTTGGGAAAATATATGAGTTGGGTCAACTCAAATGCATGAGGTGCAGAATGGATTTGGGATGTATTTTCTCAACATTTCAAGGAGCTGTCTCTGAGAGAAAACAAACTAATTCCTATTTGTTAGTCTCCTAATTTATCGATATTACACTTCTAATATATTAGGAATTAGCTGTTTTTTTCTGTGAAATGACTGCTTTTGTAAACCACTGTTCATGCCAGACATGAAGCTGATCACATCTCCAAAATAATGATATCCATCTTAAAATTTCCTTCAAACTATCAAGGGCTTGCAGAAAAATATAAACTCATTAGAAAACCCTTAAAATAATTCATTTGTATGCCTTGGATTAATCATAATTTTCTTTTGACCCACCACAATTGAAGTATAAGGGAATTAAACACAGAAATTTAACATATTTCAGTAGGAAAGTTCAATTTGAACACAATTACAAGTAGGTTTAATTGTAGTTTCATAGCAAATTAAGAATAAATATCCTAAGCTAGGTTTAGGCATTTCAAACAAAATGATAGTTGAAGGTGCTCCATAGTGATTGAAATATAACAATAACCTGTAATGTGAACAGAATGAGAAGGGTTTCTCCCATGCTACCAAAGCAATGTTTTATAACAATGACTTATATTTCTTTGACTGCACCAAAATCTTTTTACAAACAAAACCCCCTCCTTTGAATTTTCTATGGCAAAAAGACCAAAAAGTTTTCCATCAAATAACAAAATTCCTAAAATGATAGACTCTGACATTCTCTTTCTCCCCCCTTATCCTTCTGCCCTGACTCATTTGAATGGAGGGAATTGCTAAAACTAAAATGTCCCTTTTTAACAGATAAAGAGTAAATACAAAGAAACTATGAAGTTGCCTTAAATCTTCATGGCATTACAAAGCTAGGTATAAAAACAAGCTGTAAAACACACATGAAAAAATGAGCATTTAATTCCATTTTGATTTGACCATTTTGCTTTCAAAAGAAATTTATAAAAACACCTAGGAACAATGAACATCTGAACTCAAAATGATCCAGGTTTATTTTTACTCCAAAAGAAGAAGTCTCAATAGAGATATTGATTTTCTAGCATTCATCCAATATTGCACAGAAAATGGACCTGACCTTGCAATCCCTAGTGGAGACATGGAAGCAGTCATTACAGTCATGGTTCCCATTGATTTTAGTGGGATTACTTGCATAAGTGAGGGTTTTCAGGATGTGACCCAGTGTCCCATTACAGTAAGACCAAGCACACGTCCCACATGTCAGTCCCACTCTGTTCAGCAGGATGCAGTTTGCGTTCCTGTCCTATATTCATCCGACAGTTTTATTCCTGCCTAGTTATTTCACATATTTTTTGTTTTCTGACCCACAGAGCTTCATCACTATGTGAGAAGTACCAGTCCTCCTGCATGCCTTAGTGTTTTTTTTCACTGTACCTTCAAATGTCATTTTGAGCTCAGAGTTGATGCTTGCACTTAGAGATCTTCCTTCCTTTGGTTCTGTTGTCTATGATGATTTTTAAAATGCTTTGGGCTAGGCACTACCTCTCACTGTATTTTTTTAATCTCTGGGACCAAATGAGGAGATATTACTGTACTTTGCAAAGGAAACACAGAGTAGTAGAAAGCTAAAAAAATCAAAGAGAGTTATTTTTTTCTTAACCCTCGAGAAGTTTCTTGTGCCCCATGGCTTCTACAGGAATGTTGCTCCAGAGCCTGGCTGCTCAGATGGACAGAAACCTCTTGATCATGACTTTAACAATACCACCCATACTTTGAGTTTGTTCTTCTGACAAGCTTGTCTCTCACCTCAAAAGGCTCTTTTCCTTTTTCAGTATTTCCTCACTAATGTAGCTATGATACCTCTTTTTGTTTCATTGATTGTGAGCAAGGTGCAGGAGAGGAGTGCAAGAAACAGGATGACTACATGTTAGTACAGTGCCTTGCACAATTGCCCAGTCATGGTTCAGGGCTCCATAGGCTGACTTTGTTTCAGCAGTGAATAATAATGACCCTCCAGAACCCACTGCAGGCTTTATTCCAGATGGACACCATTAATTCCTTTGATTTTCATTGAGATGCAGAGCTTTAGAACAAGAATACTAGCAATTGATTATTTTTGTCAGTAGTATTTTCAAAGAAATGAAGAAATGAAATATACAGTATATTTCAGTTTTCAATGATCATTCTGTTGTTCCATTTGCAATGGAAATGAGCATATAACATATTCATGTGTACAGATAAGGAAAATGACAAACATTAACTCCCTTGCTCTATTCATTTATAATATTCATTTAAAATGAAAAAAAAAAGCCTTCCATTCCCTAGTTTTTAGATTTGTTTCTGTAGCATAATGCAAAACAACAAAAAAGAAAGAATTAATGGATAAAATACATTTAATTACTTTCTAAGCAAGTTTTCTGAAAATTAATATAATCTAGATCACAAATTCTTTGCAAATCTATCCATTAAAAAGATATGATTCCATGCCAGTTTTTTTTCAGATCTTTATATGTATTTTAAATATACAGTCATTTATGAAATTAAATAAACCAGGAGTATGTATGTACACTCTTATATTTTTGTGGCAAAGCAGCCTTTGATGTGCAACTCAGCCTGTTTAAGCAGACTGCAGTGTTTGCCTTCTCAGTGTCAGTCCATTTCTGCACAATTTAATCTGCCACTAAAGAGAAGATTTTCGTTCTTATGGGTATAAAACAGTATGCCAAGGATAAATCGGTGCAGCTTGCCTTCCTTAAAATTTTAGGCACAACCTGAAAGTGTAGCTCTTTCCTTTTCTCATCTCAATGGGATGCTAACCTAACAATCACAATTTTAGGATGGGGAAATTGTTTTGAGCAGAAATAAATTGTCTTGCCAGTATTGTTTCATGGGGTAACATTAAGGCACATTGGGCCTGGTGTTCACAGCTTATGATACCTGGCTTTGGAGGACTGGGGTGTAAGTAAGAACATGTAGAGAAAGAAGAAGAAGAATTAAATACAAGTTCTAGATAGTTCAAGTGAGTTGAAGCAGTTCAGCAAGAGACATCCCAGAATCCTGCAAAGAGGCTTATTCTCCGACTACCTTCCCTGGCACATCGCCATCTCTTGTCAGAGCCCCTGAGGAATTATTCTCTTTAAGCGTGGATTCCCTTTTTTCCTCTTTTGTTGAGGTATCTAAAGATATTGGGCTTTAACTTACAGCTTATATTTGCTGAACAAAACAGGAAAAAATATCTGTGGTTTTCTCTGCAGCTGCCAGGAAAGAGAAGTCCATTATTTGTAGCTCTAGGGGAGCAGCAGAGGAAGGGTGTTTTTGTCTGCTTTCCAAGGCCTGGAGTGGAGGCTGTTGTGGTCTGGGAAGGGCAGGTTGGAGCAGCCATGGCTGCAACTGCACCAGGGATTCCCAGGAAGGCTCAGGCTGGGCACAGATCTGCGTGTGCCACTCGCACCTCACCTGCTGTGAAACAGAGTTCTCAGCTTCAGATCTCAGGGAAAACAAAATGAGCTGCCCCTCAGCAAAATGGAGCTGAGGCTGGCCTGTGCACAGCCCTCCTCCCCCCGGCAGCACCTCAGGGCAGCCGCTGGCACCTGCAGAATGTATCCTGCAAAAGTGGCCACGGAACAGCAACTCCACAGGTGTAAAATCCTGATGATCAGACGCTCCCCGTTGTGACCCTGAACAAGTTAATCACATCACTCCTCTTGAAGGTTCATCCTGCCACGATATAATTTATGTGGGCCCTCAAAGATAGATGGAGACGTCAGCTATTGATCACAAGGAATTGCTGCCAGTCAGCCAGTCAGTCTTTTTGTTGGTTTCCATCCTTGTGATGTGTTTTAAAAAATATTGTATGATTCAAAATTATACCTGTAAAACCCACAAGTAGAAAATTACTGTGTGCATTTATCTTTAATAACAACCTTGCGAATATTTATAGTACTAGTAGAGTAGAATGTGTTATACTAGTTTATTTCCCAGTCTGTTTTAAATGATATTATTCATTAGTAGTTGTGAAGTGGTATGACATATTTTTTATGTTGCTTGTTTGTAACAAAGGTTCTTAATACCTTTTCATAATGAAAGGGGATAAATGCTAACACGGAATATGGGAAATTGTGCTTGCAAGAGCACCGTGTTGTCTTAGGGTATTAAATTAGCATTTGGTACTGCTCTGCTTTGTGTGCATTTCTAGCAAATGTTTCAGCTACAAATCACTATAATACACCTGTATTCTGGTTCTTCAATTCATATAGCATTTAAATCCTGCCAATACTGTGTCTTATAAATATAAATATGCAATTTAATTTAATTCAAGCATGCAACACATAATTTTTCTTCTAATTAAAATATGATATTGCAATATGGGAGCTGCCTGGGGCAAACAGGACGCATCAGATTGCCAAGCCAAAGGGAATTCTGAGACAGCTCTGGAGGCTGGCAGGGGAAGGGGCCAACCCCCGAGCCCTCGGCGCTGGGCACCAGCGGTGCCCCGCCTGCAGGATGCGGTGTTTGCGGCAGCCGCAGCTGCAGCCTGGGCTCGCTGGCCCCACCACAACCCGCGCTGGCCCCACCGCAGCCCGGTGGCTCAGCCCGGTGGCTCAGCCCCGGTGGCTCAGCCCGGTGGCTCAGCCCCGGTGGCTCAGCCCGGTGGCTCAGCCCCGGTGGCTCAGCCCGGTGGCTCAGCCCCGGTGGCTCAGCCCGGTGGCTCAGCCCCGGTGGCTCAGCCCGGTGGCTCAGCCCCGGTGGCACAGCCCAGTGACTCAGCCCCGGTGGCTCAGCCCCGGTGGCACAGTCCGGTGGCACATCCCCGGTCGCACAGCCCCGGTGGCACAGCCCGGTGGCTCAGCCCCGGTGGCACA
>VYXF01008145.1:433658-458136 GCA_013397295.1 Polioptila caerulea | reverse complement strand
CATCCCGGTGGCACAGCCCGGTGGCACAGCCCGGTGGCTCACCCCGGTGACTCATCCCGGTGGCTCAGCCCCGGTGCGGCGCTGCCGCCGCCCTGCCCGGCCTGTGCGAGCGGGCAGAGGCAGCAGGGCCCTGGCAGCGCTGGCTCTGGCGCTGCCCTGCAGGCGCAGCCCTGAAGTTGGCTGATGTGCAGCAGAGCTCCGGTCGCTCTGGGCAGGAGGAATGGCCCCATGGCAGCAGCTCGAGGGATTCCTCTCCGAATCGAGCAAAACAACACGAACAGACCTTCTGCATAGTAACTCAAAAACTGTTAATGGCCATCTTTAGTAACAGAGCAGCAGCCAAACCCTTGAAAAGAGGAAGTTTTCACTGAGAAAGCGTTTCATTTTAAACATTGAAATTTGGTATAATGTAGTGTATGAAATAAGTTTTGAAAGGAAGCTGATGATTAAGAAGAAATGCAGTGGGCATTTAATAAATGGAGGAGCCGCAAGATAATTAACTGGCATGCATAAAGATTCATGCTTTATACCAAAATTTTAATTTTGCACATAAATGTGCCTGATGTAGGCAGCATTTAATCACCTAGCTGACAGGAGTAACTACTTTCATTTAACCTTGACTGAAGATCATGAATTCTAACAGGTTTAATTGGATACATCATTTAACAGAATGAACAGAGCAAATTTTTCTCAATTCATAGGTTCTGATTGACATGCACCAGCAATAAGGCGTTGCACAATTAAAGCTGATCTGTATTCCTGGCCTGGGCAGCAATTGCCATAGTGATGTGACACTGTTTGATCACTGTGGCACTGAAACTATACTGAATTTCCCCTTGTTTTGAAAAGGGCAATGCTTTAAAAAAAAGAGAGAGAAAGATAAAGAGATTTTGGCACTTTTTTTTTTTTACATTAATCACATTTATATGCACAAACTGTAAGGGAAGGAACTTGTCTTGTTATCAGTAACTCAGAGGAAAGAAGGAAAAATGGTATATTCTTTTATCCATTTAGCACACTATTTACAGAAAGTCAAAAATGTGGATAGTCAAATGAATTGTAACACATTAAGGGTCTGATTGTTCTGGGTTTCCATTTGAATTGGAAGTCATTCTGTGCAGCTCCACTATTCACCTGCAGTTTGGCCGCTCTATCCTTGCCCAAATCAGTTCCACATCACAGATAACTTGCCAGCTGACTAAAGGTACTGAGAAGGGGTGCTCGTATTGCAAATGAGGTAGAAAAGGATGAGAGGGAAGAAGGGATACCCAACAGTAAGTGGCTACATACTTTTCCTGGCACCATGTTTCATGTGATAAAACCTTGAAAAAATACATGGACGAGCTGGCAACTTCCAGTTCCCCATATGGCTCCTGCCAGCACTTTCACTGTCTCTGGCACCTTTCACAAGTTCTGGGTTTGACCTTCATGAACTAGAATTATTCTTCTACTGTTCAACCATAAACATATACATACATATTCACACACATGCACACACACACATGTATATACACAAATATGTTCTCTTATGTCTCTGTCTTCTACTTAAATTTTTGCTTCCAATACTTCCTTTTATTTTTTTTCTTTTAGAGTAAGGCTTGCCAAATACTAAATGGTCTGAGGGCAGAGAGGCACACAATGTGTTTCAGCCTATCTCAATAGAGCCAAAACTGCAGTAAAAAATCCTTCCTAATTGCAGAACGACCTCTAAAAATCTTCAAGCAAGTTCTGCTCTCTACCATGAGCATTGCAGCATCCATGCTCAGAACAGCAAGTAGCTTTTTTACTTTTTTCCCTCTGCATTCCCTTAGCTTCTGTGCCCAAGTGCTGGTCCTTGATGTCACCTGAAGACAGACCTATCTGACAACCTTAGTTTCTGTTTAGGCAATGTATATACATATCAAGCAACAAGATTTGTAGGAGTGCATTGCAGTGGAAGACAGAAATCTAGGGGAAAGCTGGAATTCTGATTGGCTCAAAGACATGAACTTTAGAGTCAGGACAACTAGATGTATCAAAAAAGACTTTTCTGATCATTTTAGTAGTATCTAAAATTCAATTATTGGTAATACCTTTCTCTGTCAGAGGTATTTCCCACATGATTCATCGTAATACTGGCAAAGGTATTTGACAGTATAATTCATCACTCACTAACATTTTTAAGTTTCAGGTAGATGATGGGATCACATCCCCAGCCTCTGCAGGCACATAATGTGCCTTGGAAGCACAGCAGGTGCTTTCATTCATGCCTGGCGAGTTTCCAGCCGGAGCTCGGATCTTGCCTGTGCAGGAAGGAGAGGCAGGATTCAGTCAGCGTGCCCCGGCCTGGCCAGCAGGACACGTTTCTGGCACAGGTGCTGCCCACACTCCACAGCAGCAGGGGTAACCTGTGCCCACTCTGCCCGCTCCTGAGCCCCTCTAGGCTGCCTGGGTGCTGCAAAACTGCTGGGCCATTCTTTAAAGGGTATCTTTGGGCCCCATTTAGAAATGCTTGTGCTGTAATTTACTCCAGATTTCCCCAAACTTTCCCAATAAAGCCACCTGTCCCATCACACAGCTCCTTTTAATGTCCTATTACACACACAGGTTCACCTCATGGTGTTCTCAAGGCAGGAGTACAGAAGTACAGCCCTCTCCCAGGAGCCGTGCTCAGCTCTGACTTTCCCTGGGGAATATTCCAGAGTTCAGTAGAGCTGCATGGACACATATTTGCCAGGCTGAAGGGAATACATATTTGCTGCTGGACAGAACCATTTCTCCAGCTGCCCAGATGGCCCCAGCCCCAGCCACTGGGGGGGACCCCCTGTGACACCAGTTCTGGAGTGCCTTGCTGTGCTGGGGCCTTTCAGCACCCTTCTGACCTTTCCTTTATCAGCTCCCCAGCCAGTTCATCCTCTGCACTCCGAGTCATTTGGGTGCTCTCCCTGTGACTTTCGGGAGTCGCACGTCGCTCTCGCTTTGTCTTCATGCTCAGTCATCCATGCTGAATTATCTTCCACTCCTCCCTCTGGGAATAACCAAGGCTTTGACCTAGTGGGACTGCTTGTGTGCTCAAATGTTTTGATGCACCAGACACTGAGCTGCTTGCTCCCAAATCTAAGGTGGCTGGGGATCTCAGGCTGTTTTCAGAAATAATGTGTGCACTAGGAAGCATAATCTCGCTGAAAAAGTCGGCAAAGGGTACCAACTTGTGCATTTTCAAAAATTTTGCCTATCATCTTTAAATCCTTCTGT
Source organism: Polioptila caerulea (assembly GCA_013397295.1). NCBI lineage: Eukaryota > Metazoa > Chordata > Aves > Passeriformes > Certhiidae > Polioptila > Polioptila caerulea. Next base: position 454,902 of record VYXF01008145.1, on the reverse strand, counting down.
TTTCTTTAGTTTCCAAACAGCTGTCTTTTCAAGTTTGGGATCTCCTATAGGAGACATACAGCTGTAATAAGAAATATATTTAATTTCATTTCAGAATCCTCAGAGAGAAGGAGATAGTCCTTTTTCACTGATGTAAGATCAAGTTTGTAATTTCATTTTGAAGGCTGTTTTGAAAAACTGGGGGAAATCAGAAGACCAGCCCCACTTTTCCCCAGGTTTCCCTGAATCCACCTTTGGACCACAACCTAAACAAAATTCTGAGCACAGTTAATGTTTACACCTTTCATGCACTGTGTAATTTAACTTTCAGCAATATAAAATGGGATAGCAGAAATATTTTTATGTGTTCTTACAATGTCCAAAGTTGTTTGTTACGGTTTTTATTTGAAGGAACTAGACACAATCCTGGCTGCCTTAACCACTGCCTTTGAGAGAGCTACAGCTGAGAAAATCCGCTGCCAGGAAGAAGTGAATAGAACTAACAAGGCTATTGAGCTGGCCAACAGATTAGTGAAAGGTCTGAGGTGAGGTCCTACAGGGCAGGCTAATGAAGCAGCCTACAGAAAGCACTTCTTTGTTATACACTACTGATCTGGCAATAACAGAGGCACTTAGCAAAGAACCTGATGAGCTGAAAAAATTATGTCATTATCATTCATTTTTTTCATAATAGAAACATGGTTTTGACCTTTGCATTTTCTTACATTTTTGCTTCATTGTGGTATATCTTAACTGTAAGATTACCAGGTAACTAACCTATCCACGAGCATTAAGGGAAGTAGTCGATTGTGGATATTGATAATGAAGGCAATCTATTAAAATGTGATGACTATATTTGTAACAATTAAACAACACTAATGATTCTGCCCAGGACTGGGATACACAGAATCTAATACAATTTGCACTACTTAGTTAAGCAATATGATAATTCTCTAATTGTCTTTCTTAGACTTGCAATAGGTATTTCAGGAGAGAATAAACAATGGCAAAGCCATGAATTATCAAAAATCCATACTGTCTGTTCATCCAGGCTGGCTCACGGGAATCCATACTCACTGATGGATTTTTTCATTTATCATTCATCTACTGATGAGACTGCTTTTTATACACACACATACAGACACTTTTTAGATACCTTTTTTTTATTGCAACATTCATTTAGGAAATCTCTCATGGTGGCTCACTGCCATTATAGGTTTTGTCCTCTTCTACCCAATACTTTCAAGCTGAGTTTGATAACCAAACACACAGTAAACAGCAGAAATAGAAGATCCATTTGTTATTGAGCAAAATTATATGGCTGAGTGTAGCTAGTGGAACTTAAAATATAAAATAGGGTTTAAGAGTTATTTCCTGAATCAATAGCAAGGATTTATTGACTAAAGGGGAGGGAGAGCAGTGCAGAAGACCCATTGTTTCTGTTTAAAGAAGCAAGATGAATGCATTTAAAATGTTAACATCCCGGCTGAAAGTGTAATGTATTTTAGTGATTAATAATGCCTGTAAAACTAAACCATGTACCTAATAGAGAATAATAAAATAAATAATATAGCAGACCTCTTTAAAGTGTGACAATAAATGATTGTTCTAATATTTTCTTCCACCTAACATATCATATTGTTTGGTTCTCCCATGTGCCTCCTGCTGGGCCTGACAAGTGCTGGAATAGCATACGTAGAGAGATGAAAGGCAAAGTGGGGGTATGCTGGGGGGGAGACATAATGAAAAATAATCTAAAGGAGGAAACAGAGATGAAAGGAAAGAAGGAAAGTTGAGCCATGCACTAGATGAAGACAGTAAAATGAGTTTTAATGGAAAGTCCTTCAGCTAGTACCTCCCAAAGCACCAGCCCCATGAAGAGGGTGGCCAGCTCGACAGATTGGTGATGGGAAATAGAATTCATTCCTGTTGTTAGCTGTACCACACTTGGTCAAAGGCATTAATAACCATATGACAGCTATTTAGTGACTTATAGGAAAAAATCTGTTTCAATCTACTCTGTGGTAAACAATAGGTCACTGTTCACTATTAGCAAACAGTGTAATACTGACACTGCTGTACTGTCAGGCCTGGCTGTTTCTTTGGCTTTTTTTTTTGCTAAGAAGACACTCTCATTTCTCTAGTTGTATTGTTGTGAGGAGAAATTCTCAAGAAATATAAAACTAAAATTATTCATGGCATTTTTTATAATAAGCAAACACGTAAATGTTTCTTTATTAAGAAGGTAAAGGTCTTTATAAAAACACCTTTACCATGACAATAATAATAAGTAAACAAGTGTGTGAGTTTTTTTCTAATTCTTAGGGAAAGTGTTGACCAAACAGCAGAAAAGCGGATCGTGTCTAGCCAGGATTCCAGGGAAAAGCTTGCAACAAGAGTCGCATCAAATCTCTTATTGACTTCATGGCATAAAAGATCCTGCCCAGAAGTAAAGAATATTTCTTTCTGTCTTCTATGAGCCCTGGCATGCAAGGACTGTTTTGGGTGGTTGTATGAGTAGTTGTATATGTAGAATTCTTTGCTTCTGACAGGTGCCAATTATGCTGTGGACATCTGCCCTGAAGGCATTGAATCAAGCTGACAACTCATTTTATATCAATCAAACAACAACCATTTTCAATAATTTCCTACCCAGCTGGGACTGAATTTGCACAAGTGATCTATGTATTAGAGACATTACCAATCCACAGAGACATTCAGAACCATGATTATGTTCTGTTTTCCCACAGAAACTCTTGCATCTGCACGAGAAAGCAACAACTTCTTCCACTATGCGGGAAGAAGCTGACAACTCAATTTTGGTTACTTGCTGCCAAGCTCAACCTGCAACAGTCAACTCATGTCAGACTGGAAGGGGATTTTTTATGACCAGGTTTGCCACTTGCAAATCTGGTCTGTTGATCCTCTAATCGATGTGGATCTGTGAATCTGCCAGGTACTACTTTAGTATTCTCTACTCTTTAGCCACTGTAATGGGCATTTTTTTAACAAGCACGTAGTAAATTAATGGGAGTTTTAAACCTGTTTTCTGAGCAGAAAAGGAAATCTGGACTTATCACCAAAGCATTATTAAGAACAAGAGAAAACATGACGCAGAAATGTTCCAGATGGTAACTTTTCTTCACTGTGATAGTTTATTTTCAAAGTGGCACTGGCATGAGCCCAAATCTCATTCTGCTTTGCACAGATAATACCTTCTTCACAGATATATATTTTTAAAATACACAGTTAATCAGAAAAATGCCTGGCACTGATTCCATTCCCTTTTTGACCTATTGAACCATGATGTTGCTTATATGAGCGCCTTCAAATACTTTATTTAATAGAACAGTACATTTGGAGGCAAGGAATTGGTAAAATGTTCTTCTGGAAAGGGCCAAAACATTCCCTTTGCTAGTGTTTGAAGTACCTTTTGCTATCTGACTGGAGCTAGAGGTGACAACTAACCCACAGACCTTGGGAACATGGTTAGGAAGCCAGAACAGTAGGCAAGCTCACCTTCTTCTTGTATTCTGTCAAGTGCTGTGCCCTGCTGTTTGCATAAGGGGACCAGCTTTTATTATTCTACTCTGTCTCTGCTACTGTGCACCAGGGCAGCACAAAGCAAGATTTAGTGTTTGGATATAATATTTGCTTGATAGCAATTGTTATGGTTAAGGCTGCACTGAGACTTCTGTCTCAACCTGTTGTTCTCCCATGCTCAGAATATTCTTTAAAAAAAAAATAATCCCTTTCATCTGAAATTTTTCATGCTTGTTATCAGCTGAAATATGACAATTTTTTTTTTTCTGCAAGCCTGAATAAAATTCATTCATTCATATTTGAATTATGCAAGGAAGTGGGTGTAAGGAGAAAGGTCTCTTTTTGCACATTCATAATTCACAAAAAAAGCTGCATATTACAAGCTGAAACTTTCCAGGTGGCTAGTTTTGACTGAAGGGTAGTCTTCATGCTAATTACAAAGAGAGAATGACTGAAAGAAAAATGAAAGAGAAAAATTAAAAATGACACATATTGTGATTAACTCATTTGTTTTGTAGGTGTGTCATACAAAAGTTACATTGTGAGCCACTTAGAGCAAGTTTAAAGTAACAATTTCATTTAAGTTAAGATGAACTAGCATAATTACATAATATCAATGTTTTGTGCTGCAATTTCACTAAGAATCCCCTTACACTTACAGAAGCTGCAGAAGCTTTTGCTTATGCAAATGTGGAAGCTCACAGCGAAATCAGTGCAGAATCTTATGAGTCATTAACTTTGGCCAGAAAGCCAGTCTGGGAAAGGGGGGAATGGCCTGCAGTGGCAGCAACTGTCCCCATGCTCTGGGTCTCCCTGAACACTGGACTGCTGAGCAAAATAACTGCAGGATTTTGCAGTTTCTTCCAACTTAATACACTGCCAGGGACAGCGAACCACTAAAGCTTTGTTATTCTCTTTTCCCTGCTATATTCCCATATATTTGTGGGCATAACAGGTGGCACATAATCTGACCAGCACTGTGTGACTGACCTCCCTGGTAACAAAGGATTGCTTCAGCAGAAGGTACCTGGGCAGCAGAAGCTGGGAATGTTAGAACAGTGCCCCTTAACCCACAGAAAAAAGGTACTATGACATGCAGCTCCATGTTCTCATACAACACCTGGAGATAAAATACAAGCATATAAATAAAGCAATATAACTGTAATTTTAAGCATATGAAAGAATAATTGGCAACAGTTCACATAGTAATTGCTGACTTTGCTCAACATGGAGCAAAGATGAGTTCAGAGCTTCCCCATTACTAAGTTCCCAGTAACATCTTGGGGGCCAAAGAAGGACTGTTGGATACAGTGCAAGAATCCTCATCTTTTTTTATCCCTTGAAATTTGGGTGAAGTGAGGACAAATAATGTTTCCCAGTGATGCTGCTTTTTTTTTTTTACAAAAAAAGAAGTGAGCAAATTCTGAGACATACTAGCTTCTGTAAGTAGAAATATAAAACTTAACCTTTATTATTCCAGGTCCCTATTCCAGGAACAAAAGGTCTTGATCCAGTCACTGAGTAGATGGATGCTACAACAATTGCTAAATAGAAAAGTGACAAAAGTGTCTGGCAATAATATGGACACATAAAAAGTCCTTGGTCTTATGTTTACAGTCATCGTTGGTATAAGATCAAACCTCAGCACTGGGGAAAAATTGGATAAAAGTCACATCTGTTTCAATATATAAACTATCTACTTGAATCAAAAAGGGACAAGTGCTAGTGAGAGTAAAACTGATGCAGAGCTATGAAGGAAACATGGCAAGTCTCTTTCTTCTGAATGCCTAATATTGCCAAGGTGTTAATGCCCCAGAAACCATAGCAAATCTGCTCAAGCCCTTCCCTACCTTCCATTGATGGCAGTATAATGAATGGGATACCATACACTGGCAGAGCATCTCTTGTCTTTCACCAGCCCTGTACTGAGATGACTCTATAGGTGTGCATCATACTGCAGGTATTTCCTGCTGGTGGTCCTGTCCTGGCAGAAACTTGGAAGAAATTATTGATCTTGTACTTAACCCAGTACTTGCAAGTTATGTTCAGAGTATTTCTAACAGTCTGTTATTTTCTTCATCAGTTCTCTCTCTGATTATATTCTACAAGTATGCTAAGTAGCTTCCTCTGAAAACTCTTTCTACATCTGTATGATAGTTACATTATCTCACAAGGATTGCAGTGCCCAAGATGAGTTGACTCCAGCTGGATTTTTACTTGTCTATTTTTCTTATCGTATTTACACCCTTGCACGAACTACAGTTCAATGCCTGCAGTTCGAGCACCCCTTCCTATCTAGCTGAACAATCTTCCCCAATATACCACCATCCTGATGTGTAATCACTCAGGAGACCTAATCATTCAGTTAGAACTAAAATAATTCTCCTTCCGTTTGCTCCTTGCCTCCATTCTGCCCTTTTTCTCTGATTTATTGCACTATATTCCTTATGGAAATATTTTGACATCCATCCCCTGTATTCAAGTCTTATACCCACCCTTGGAGGGAGTGCTTTGAACAGAAGAAGGCCAGGATGAGTGTGTATCTCATATACTCACCCTTTTATTCCAGTGTCATTTCCCCCACCTCCTCATTATATTCCTGAGCCCTTCCCCTCCTTCTAGTTTAGCTGTACCTACTATCTCTCGAAGAGCTGAATCCTCCCTTCCCTGCCCTGCCCCTCTAGTATATGTCAGAAAACATTTCCTGGCAGCCTCTGCTCCTCAGGATTGTGTCTGAATATAGGGATCCTGAACGCCAGCCTTGTCTAAGCTCTCTAAATCACTTGACCCCAATAAGGTTGCCACAGGACAGCAGTTACCTGCAGCGCAGGCTGGAGAGAAAGTGCTGTTGAGGCACTGAATTTCTCCAGCTCCAAGCTCTGCAGCTTATTTAGACTACAAGAAAGAATTTAGTGAGCCAGAGCACTGAATTTTTTACTCATTTAGTCAAAATTACTATGAAATTCCTTAATTAAACAGTTCAAGCTGAGAAGCAAAACGCTTTCTAATCCAGCCACCCCAGTGCCCCTCTCAGTCCTGTACCTTTGCCTTCTTTCTTGCTGCCCTCGTGTTGTCACGTTACCTCACGTGCTGCCTGTTGGTTTTGCCTGCTGCGCGTGTCCCCCGACCCCCACACTGCACAGACAAGCAGAAAGCTCTTTATGCCAAGTATTGACCTGGTGGTGTGCACCAGCCCAGGCTGGAAGTGCATCTTGAATTTCTTGCTCCCCTGGGAGCATTTGATTAAAGGAGGATTTTCGTGGTGTGTTGAGATGCAGAACGTGGCTGCTGTTCAGTGGCTGCTGGTGGCAGCTCTGAGCCAGAACACACACTGGGGCTCCGCTCCTTCGGCGGCGATAAACTGGGTCCTGGGACAAGGAACTCTGCACCATTTCCCCAGTGTGCAGAAGAGCACAAACAAGGCCATGCTCACTCTTGCTGACAGGCTGCTTTCTTGCACTTGGGGACACAGGTTTCACCAGATTTTCAGTGATTCTCCACAGAAGGCTTCCACACCTGCTCTATAATGTGTCTCTTACAGCTAAAGAACTTGAATCAGCTTCCCTGTTACTCAAGATGCCTGAGGTCAGTTTGGAAACATTTGGAAACTGAAGACATTTCATGAGTGTCTGCACACTTGCACAGGGCTCCAGAACAGTGCTTGCAAATGCAGAAAACCTCCCAGCACAGTGTGCCTTTTACAGGCCTCAACAGAGAGCCTAACTCACATGTGCTCCTCAGAGTGCTCAGAGGAATACACAATCTAAATGAATTTCTGCTGTTATAAATCTTGGAAAACTTCTCTACAGCCCAGGAGATGGCTCTGAAGTCATAACACAGTGTGTACAGTTGTCCAGAATACAGTTAATAATTTTGTTTCTTTCTTCTCTTTCTAGTAACTTTAGTTTTAATTAATAAAAGCCATGCTTACAGTGAAGTAGGAAAAGAGAATATTTTAAACAGAGGTATGTATTTCCTTTATTTCCTATGGTTTGTTTTATGGACTTGCAAACTTACCACTTCAGCCTGAATTCATAAAGCAGAAAAATTACTTTAAAATTTAGTTGACAGTGCTTTAGGATGAATTATGGACACTTTTTTTGGCTTGTGACATTAATTTGCTTCAGGATATTCTTCTGGCTGAGAAGTTGTAAACAAGACACAACAGCAAAAATATAAGCAAAGAAAAACAACTAAAATAGTTAGATCAGCTATAGCATTAATCATTTTGATGCTGAATTTGGCTCCTTTGGCTCTAAACCAAACTAACAGTATTTATTTAATAATCTTCATTTTTCAATTCATTTATCCACAGTGAATATATCCTGTGTATGTGCTTTCCCTTCAAGAATCACTGCATCTCCATCATGAGGAAAAGAAAACTTTTTAAATTACCACAAAACTCTTTAATTTATTTAAAGTCAAGTCTGCAAGAGGGGAATTCTAGTGCTCCATTTTACATATCATATAAATGAAGCTTTTCCTTTTCCACAAGTCCTTATGGTGCCAACTTGTTAAAAACTGTGCCACTGTTTATATTATTACCTGGAGCCCAGGCCTACAAGGAGCTGTTGAAGCACTCACCCAAGAGACCAGCCAGCACACAGGCACTGCAGTGGGAGGATTAGTGAGCAGGATGCCCAGACACTCATTTCCAGCTTGGAGTGGCCACAGCTGACTGCAGTCACATCTGGCCACCGGATGGGCACCTCTCCATGTGAAAGTTGGGGATACTGAAAAGTTAATGGAGGCATTTTCCAGCTGTCCCTTTCTGCTACGCTGATGCACACGACTGTGTTATGCTGTGCAAGCAGTTACTGGACACAAAAACCAGGAAGTGGATGTTGAAAGTCATTGTATTATTAAATGAGGAATCGTATCTAATTTAATTAAGAGATAGATATACCCTTACAAGTAAGCAAATGTCATCAGGGGTGTCCTGGGATGATATCAGTTGTACTTGCATATCTTTCCAGTCATCAAGTGCTTTAAAACCCTTGTCATTTATGGACAGTATGTTTCTCTAAAATAGGAAAACAAGGTTTTTTCAGGTGATGCATGGAGCAAGAGTTCAAAGGACTTGACTGAAGAGTATCAGCAAGTAAACTAAAAATGTATCCTATCAATAAAATCCTTATGGGAATATGTCATAAGGGTAGTAGTTTTGCAGTTGGGTTGCAGGAATTTAATGGGCAATGAGTTGAAAATTATGATCAAGATGGCTGGCTCTCGTAGCTTCATGCTTGCCTTGCAGTCTGCATAAAAAATTTGGAAATTACCTGGGAGCTACATATCAGTCCTGAGCTGTCCTAATGACTGAAAGTAAGATGTTTCAAAGAAACAAGTTGATCATGATCCAGGTGTTCATAACATGCAATAACAACAATACCATGTTGCCTTGTCATGGTATTATCATCACATAGTCTAAATTTAGACAACCTCAGACATTACAAAAATGAGTGTTTGCACAGCAATTATAAAATTTCTTACTTCTAAAAGCTAAAGATTGCAGAGAAACTATTTCAGAGAGCAAACAACAGAATATTTAGAAGGAGGAAGCAAATATTCTGTTAAAATAATTTTTGGGAAAAGCCTTCAAGGATTTTGAAAAAGGCACAGTTCTTCATTATGATCACATGAAGCTTAAAGGGTCATCTATCAAGTTCTACCATAGCTGCATTTGAACAATAAACTGTGGGAACTCACAAAATCCTAGTCAAGGAGATTCCCCTTACTTTGGCAATCTATAGATTTTAGACATATTTTTCCACGGCACTTTGTGATACCATGCATCACAGTACTTTGTGCTATCATTTACATGGGTCAAGTAAAGACTGGCAGCAACCTGACTGCTCACTTTGAACTGAACAACCACATGAGATGCTGACAGAGAAAATCACCCATTGATTTCTCAAGAGTTAAATTGCATCTGCAAACCATGTCAAGTTCCATTTGGAGTAAGCTCTGGTGTCTGTCTAGTGCATTTCTGCTGCTGGTTATACTTTCTTTTTTTGTTTCTTCAGATAAGAAATGTCTGCATCCTAGCTGCTAATGAAAGAAGAACATAACTCTGAAATGCTTAGTCACTTTACTTTTTTACTGATGCTGGGATGAAGTGACAGAATCCTGCAGTTAACATGATTAAAAGATAAAGGGGAGGAGAAGGTGGAGGAAGATTATATAAAATATATTTCTATTGCTTCTACAACTGAATTGTTTTCAGCATAGTGTCACGCTCTCAGTGTGGGGGAATTCTGCACGTGTCATGATTCTACAGATGTTCTTGCACACTACATGCAGCTGTACTATTTGTCATGGGCAAATTTAATAGCAAGATGCTTGTTATGTGTTCCCTCTAATCTTAGTTCACAAAAACATGGAGGGGAAAAAACCCACTACCTGATAGCTTGCTTGCTTCCCTTATTTATACAGCCTTTTAAAACACTTTAGAACAAATGTTGGGTACACCCATCTTTTGTACTAAATTCTGTAACACCTTCAATTACAGCTCTATTACCTTTGCTAGAATGATCTTGTTCTTTCTAATGTTTATAATGCTAATTAAGTAATTTTAAGTACCTGAAGAGGTCATATTCCTAACAGTGGGGGTTCTTCAAGAGCTTGATTCTTCAAAAGGGAGAATAATTTCTGCTAAGTCCTGAGTATCCTCTGTTCTCAGTGACTTGCAGATGAAACTCAGAAACACTCCACACAGCAGCACGGCAGAGCCAAGTGCTGTCAGAAACTTTACAGAGTCAAACTCATAGGAGCTTTCTCACTCTTGTCATTTTAAAATCCTGGATCCTCTCCTCTAGGTATTCTTCGTCCTAAACTTTGTTGGTCCACAGGCAGTGTGTTAATCAGAGGGAACCACACCCTTGGGTTCCAGCTTCTTGCAGATGTATCCAGGAAGTAAAACAAGATTTTGCAAACAGAAAGGAGAAGAAAGCAAGAAAGCAGGGGCATGGGGGTGGGGGGTCACTTGGAAAGCCTGTAACATGCTGATACATGTGTTGTCTAGTTAGTGGCAAGGGAGGTAACTGAAGAACTGGCAGAGCAAGGAGAAATTGGGACTTCAGAGAACAAAATTGATAGCAGCAGTAGAAGCACATCCAACTAAACCAAACAGGACAAAACTCAAAAAGAAGGTACAGCTATAGAAGGTGTTAAGGGTGTAACACTATCAGTGAGTGTATGATTAGAAAATAGATTTTATAAATGAAAAATTTAATTACTGCATCTCCTACAGTACAAGAAAGACATTAACCTACTCCAGTGGAGGCTATAGCAGGAAACCTTTGAGGAGAGGCTGAGGGAACTGTGGTTCTTCAGCCTTGAAAAGGCCAAGAGGGCAGGGGGATCCACTGCTGTCTGCAAAACACTTGACAAGAGGCTACAAAGAAGATAGAGACAGATTTTTCTTAGATGTGCACAAGAACAGGAAAGAGGTAACCTGCAGAAGTCAGACCAAGAGAAACTCTGACCAGAGATTAGGAAAAAATAATTTACCATGGGAGTGGTGCAACACTGGCAGGGGATCCCTGGAAGGTTGTGACTCCCCCATCTCCCGATGACGAGGTCTGTATGTCCTCTTCTGGAGAGTAATCACATTTAACAGATCACCTAGATATTAATATCTACACTTGTAACATTTTATATATATATATATATACTTACAAGTACAGTTGAAACTCTGAGTGCTTTTAAAACATAAAAGAAAAGATGGATCAACAGGGTAATTTTTTGCCATTGAAAAGTCACATTTTTAGAATAAATGCACCATTTATACATACATACAATTGTATGGGAGGTATTTTAAATCATCTTGAATTTTGTACATGGTGAAAACTGCATATATGTAAAATACATAGTCACGTATCAAGCTGATGGAAAAGTTCTTGTTTGTAGGAAGCTGATCAGATAATTTTGAAAATGTTTAACAAGTGCTTCTGTTATTAAAGACGTGCATCTGTGAACACAATCTGCCAAAGAAAATGGAATATTCAGTGAGTCTTTTCAGAAGACTGCCAACAAATAGCATTGAAATATTTAATAGAGATATGATGATATCAGTTTCCAATCTTCAGTTGATTATTTAGCTCAAAAGTTAAACAGGTGTGACTGTGACATCTCTCATTCTGTTTCCAATCAATCTCAAATCATATATAAGAAATCTAGCTGTGTTTGTGTAGAGACCCTTCAGAAATTGTTGTGCACTACCTCATGTAAAACCTGCCTGCTAGTGCCTCTCTGTGTGTCTGTATGTCTGATGGATCTTAGATTCAAGCATGTTCTTAATTATCCTATACCTTTAGCAGGTTACACTATGGTCTCCTGCAGCTACAAGAATTTTTAACTTAGCACTACAAACTATAGCTCTCAGTTTAATAATCACAGTATTCCTGCTGATTGGGCAAATTATATTGGCAATGAAAATCAAATACTTTTTGTTAGCTGGCCTCCTGATGGCAATGAAGAAATACAAGTCAATCAGATTTTGAATTACTCTAATTCAAGAGAAGATTTCCAAGATCTGCTGCTCAGTCATGATTCTGCAGTCATAGCAGGGTTTGCAAATCCTTGCTCCGCATTTCACAGACTATTCAAAGTGACTTTATAGCCCAATAAATGTGATTTTGCCATTGTATTGACAGTGTAGGGACTCAGCAATGCTCTGGATTTTTCTGGGCCTAGATAGATTGTAACTTGGTTTAGCTGTGATAGCAATTGTTCAGCTGTGAGGCACTCTTGACTAGATTTGTTTCAGTTTAACTCTAGTTTAGGGTAATAACAAATGGTTATTCATTGTGAACTGAACAGCCTAAAATTCTGGAGTCAGCTGTGGGGAAGAATACAGACACGTTTGACACAAATCAGCCATTTAATCATAGTTACATGATAGTGTTAAGAAAAAATATAAAACTAAATCCAAGCAGACACCAAGAAAGACATCCCTCTCCCATGAGTATCACATGAATTCTGGTGATAATTCATCATAATACTCCCCCATTCCTTTTGAGGAATACCAATCTTAAGACCCAAAGGAGAACTGGGGGAGCAAGTGCAACACCAGAGAACAGGGAATTTTTAGTGTAGCAATTTTAACTCTATTTTTAATGAGGTCTTCCTATACTTAAGTAATTTTGACTATTAGACTGTTTAAAACACTAATTGGACTAACAACAAATTCTTAGATTAATTTATATTCTTTTGCCTTTTGCCAGTACATTTTTGCCAAACAGAAGTAATAGCACATCATAACATCACCAACATCTTTAAGAACCTGGAAGCTGAAACAAGCACTATAAAGATCACTGAAGCTCACAAGCGCTTTTGGCCAGTTGCAGTCAATGCTGCTGTGCTCTATTTTCTCATGGACAAGCTGAATAAAATCAATCCAGTGAATTAGCTCTCACTCAAGGTTACCACTCAGGAAGAGGTCAGCGTGTTTGTGTGCTGCTGTTTTAATCTAGTGCTACCACTGGCTTACCACTTTTCCTCTGGCCACAGGCTTTTACTGCTGTATTTCACAAGGCAGTGCAGTGAGCAAAACCCTCTGAGAACGGGAGGCTGAGTGTAAAGAACCCAAATGTCTGTGTAACACCCTCAACTGCCATTTACCTTGGTCTGTTTGAAAGGGTAAAGTTTACTTTCACATCCCAGTTCTCCCTCCCAGTACAGCACAAACCCTGCAGGAGCTCCCAGTTACCAGTCTGTGTGTGTACACCTGTGTGGCCAAGCACCCCCCAGAGCAGTCCTTTGCCTTAAGGTTTATGGGTCTCCCTTGCATGCCTTCCCAGTTCAGCACAGTAAAAGGGAATATGGACAAGTTTGTGCAGTTCTGCTTGGGTCTCCTTGCTCTACCTTGAGCTGTTCACGCTGCCAGCTGGCTCTGCCCTGGAAAACTCCCTCCTCAGGGAAGAACATCAGCTTGAAATGCTTCCTACAAACTGCATTTGCTCTGAACCAGTCCAGGCTGCTTTCTTGTTAAGGAGAGAAAAGCATGACAGCTTCACAAACATTATTGTGGCTTGGGGACACCTCTGCAGGAACAGCCAATTTTCTCACTCTTTACTTTCCATCTTCATCTCAAACACTGGGAAATGCATCAACTTTCAAAGTAGCTCTTCATGTCCTGAGTGCTGCTGCCACATGTATATATTCTTCCTAGAATGAGCCGAATGGAAAGAGTGCTGCATAATGATCTCTCATTTAGCTCCAAGTGTCATCTTTTCCTTCACTGCATTTTGTCTGTGAGCAGTATGCTGAGTCTTGTGCAGCTGTGTTCTCGCTCTTATTCGGCAAAGATCTCTTCCAAGTTCTGCACCCACACCAAGGGTTTCCTTCTTCCCTTTGAAAAGAGTGACAAATGGGTAAAGAGCAGAGGAGCCCAAAGCCCACATGGATGTGAACCAGGACTAGGATGAAAATATTAATCTGATAAAAGAGATTTTTTGGCTTCTAGTGCATGTGTTCTGAGCTGGAAAATAAAATTCCAAATGGAGAAGAGAACGGCAAGACAAAGAAATTCAGATACAGATGCTGACCCAACGTGTTTTCAGAGCACAGAATATCTACTATACTGAAACACAAATCAGCCAGCCAGTGAATTCTTGCCCAGTATCCTCAAGGTTATCTGGAAGTCAGCTGCAAGCATCTCGCACAAGGACATGTGCAATGACTGACTTCAGCAAGGTGACAAAGACTGCTCTGGTCAAGGTTGGGATGCTCAGAATGTTCATCACCACACATGGCAGGGCCCTGCCTTTGTTTAATACATTTCTCGTTGAGCTGTGTAAGCAAGATACATTTCTGCCCAGAAAAAACACACTCTATTAGTTATTTTAAAATTAACTGGGTTTAAACCAATTGCCATTGTCAGGCGTGCCAACCTTCAGAGCAGATCTAGCATTAAATAATGGATATCTATAGGGAGTTCCCTTGGATCATCTGATCAAATTATGCTCTTAAAAGTACACTTCAAAAATGTCATCCTGGTGTAGGAGGAAAAGAAAGAAAATAAGGCAACGAAATTAATGGAAATTTGGAGAAATGAAATGTTGTCTCATGTATTTTGACAACGTAGGCATCAGTAGGTTTGCCAGACAGATCAGATTCAGATTTGACTTGAACAAATCAAGCTAGTCTAAAGCACAAACTACTTGCTAGTAATTTTCTTGGTTTTTTCCTCTTGAACCATTTCACAAGTTTATTTACATTATAACAGTACTGGCCATGCGTCTCCCATGTTTGAGGTCATTCCCCAGCCTTTGGGAAGAAAGCTGGCATCTGACAGGGTGGCCAATTTCTGGTCATAGAAGTGTTTTAAATAACAAGGTGTACAGGCAGCAAGAACAAAAGGGGAAAAGATGTGAAGTTGAAGAAATGAGACGCTGCTAAAACAATCAGGTATAGACAGCAAGAGGAAAGAGCAGCAAAACACCTGAAGGGCTCTGACAGAGAAATGCCACTGCACCAATTGTTTAATCGTTACCCTGCTTCACAAACAGCACACTGTAGGCACCCTTCTTTCACAGGCATCTGCTGCTGCAACCCCCCTTCTTTCAACAATAAGGCATCAGGCAAAATTGGGCCTAGCTGAGGGGTCCATAATAACACCAAAAAAAGAGAGAAATGATACCCAAGAATAAATGATGCCAATGAAAAACAATTGCTCACCACCACCAAGCCAACGCCCAGTCAGTCCCTGAGCCACAGTGCCCAGCCAACTTCCATCTCCAGTTTATACAGACAGCATGATGCCATATGGCAGGGGATATCCCTTTGATCACTTGGGGTCAACTGCCCCAGCTGTTGCCCTCTCAACTTTTTGCACACCCTCAGCCTCATCACTGGTGGAACAGTGTAAGGAGCAGAAAAGGCCTTGACTCTGTGTGAGCACTGCTCAGCAATAATTAAAACATCCCTGAATTATCAACACTGTTTCCAGCACAAATCCAGAAGGCAGCCCCATTAGAGCTGCTATGAAGAAAATTAACCCAGAAAATCTACCCCAGTTAAAACCAGCACAATCTTAAATTGAGTTTGCTAGGCTGAAAGGTGTTTTGTGGGGCTGAGATTTTTACTTGTGAATGTGACAAATTTGACTGAAGCCTAAGAAACATTTTTACAGAATGCTTTAAAACAGGCTTATACTTGAATACTGTCTACCATCACACAACATGCTATGATTTGATTTTCCATTATTATGATGATGTATTACAACACCAAGTAATTAAGACTGTAGTGAATTCAGATTGGAGAATATAAACATTAGTCCTTGTTTGATTTTCCTAAATCTCTTTCTGACCTAAGCACCTAAACATCCTCAGTCTGGTCATAATCCACACCTTGACCATATGTTCCTCTACCAGAAAACAAAATCATTCTAGGCAATTAAGACACTTGCCCATATCCATTTCATCTGCTAGATCTTTGGAGGTGCAAACAAAACACTGGATGGGAAGACCTGCTAATGCTGATAGTGCTTTAGATCAATTGATAATCTTTTTCCTCTGATAGTTATTACTGAATGGAAATCAAATGCATGCATGTTAGGACTAGTAACAGATGGCACTTCTGTTCTGTGAGGAAGAAATAGGGGCAAAGGGGCAGCAAAGTTGAACCTCCCCCCTTCCCTGTCTTACCAGGATTCATTGTGTTGCCCTCCTGTTACAGTTGGCTGTGACTCTTTCTTGTTATAAAGAGATGTCAGAAGTTAGAGAGAGACAGACGATAACCTTAAATCCTTTACTGCATTTTACCAGGATTCTGAAAAATAAAAAATAAAAAAATAAAAGCTAGCTGAAGGAGTTGGAAAATGTCAGTGAGGCATTACACAAAGAACTTGATACATTTGTTGACCTTTCTTCTTACTCCACCCTTCTCCTCTAAGATGGATTTAGTAGTAGTGAGTGCTTAGTGCTATAAGTGCTTTCTTAAAAATAATTTAGATGCTATTGGCTGTCTGCCTGCACTTGGAAAACGTAGCTGTTTCAATGAGCCCCTGCTGAAACGGAAGAAAAGGGGTTTATTGAAATGCCTCCAAAAATGCACCAAAATTTCATTCTTTCCCTTGTCTGCTGAAACCCATCTTGTTCTTTCTTTTACAGTCTTTTGTTTTATTTTTTTAATTGTACCATTGTATTCAGGGTCTTTTCATTCTTCTCCACTATTTCACGAATGGCGTGTGTGGTATTAAGAGCTGAAGGCAGAGATGAGAGGAGAAGTGTTTTGAATTAACTAATTTGCAGGCAAGAAATAAAGCTCTTGTAAGGTGGTCCCAGGGGTATCTTTGCCATGAACACTATTTGAAATGACATGTAATCTGGTACATTGCAAAGGCAAAACATTTCCTATTCTAAAGTATCTTCCTGAGCCAGGGTTGGTTTACCTGTTTCCAGAGAATAATAAACTCCACCGAGGCCAAGGAATTTCCTTCTCGCCCCTCTGAAAATTCCTGTTCTTATTCAAAGGGGCAATTGCAGCCAGCAGTTTATTTCTGTCCTATCTTGTGCTGCTCTAATGGCTCAGTGCTCGCTACTAATACATGGCCGAATGCACCTCTGGATTAAATACCAAGTAACAGAACCCAGCACATCCCTGTACAACACAATAAATAATGGTGTGGAGTTCTCTTATTATTTCTTACAACAGTGAACAATTTAGGTCTGGTTCTTGCAGACTTTTAAAATTTTAAGCATTTCACCATGTAACTTTGATCTGGAAATTTCTTAATAAAAACTGTTCCTCGTCTAGAGAAATCTGAATTCAACTGACCTTGGAATGCTGTATTAATAGTCTTTCTCAGCCCAATTCAGTGTTTCTAGCCTTGGTGACATACTAAAAGGCTTACACACAGAAGTCCACATTTAATTTGTTAAGGCAGAAATTTCAGAAAAGCTTTATGTTTAGAATTTTGTCCATACTTTGGTGAAGGCTTAGCTGGTCTTATAAACTGACACACTTCATCATCATCTGTGACATATTCATGCACTCTAAGCCATGTTTCTGTATATGCGTATGATTTAAGCTTATGATATCCACAAGCTGTGTCGCATAGTTTTAAAAGATTTTTAAATGTTTTAAATGAGGAAATTGGCCACAAATAAACCTCAAAGCTTTCGATAAAATAAACACTGATAAATATTACAAATAATTTCTATTAGTTTCACGGCTGTTCTGTTCTAAAGCTTTTAGTTACCAAAAACCACACTCATGCTTTGTGAACATTCTGAACTTACACAGATCACTGTTTCAACATTTACCTAATTATCTCTTTAACTCTCCATGAAGAGAAATCAAGGTGCAGTGTGGCTACAATAATGACCCTACATTTTTATATTTTAAAATATGTTTTATATTTATTTTTAAAAATAAAAATCTTCAGTTACATTGATTTTAAAAATCCACATGCTTGGGCTCAAATGTACTGGCTCTCTATAGCATTTCTTCAATTGTAGACAATGTTAAATAACATTACAGAGAGATACTGAAGGTTCCTGAATAGAACAAGCAAAAGAAATGGATTTGAAATGTCCAGAAAAGAGAAATTTCTAAAGGCATGAAAAGTGAAAAGTTCTCTCCTCGACCTAATATTTATGTGAGGCAGCAGAATGTCCAGGATGACTTGTGCAGTCAGTTTGCATTACCAGTCTCAGCCCTTTGAAGGACAGATTTTGTACTGTGAGTGACCATAACGTGCTGCATTTGGATCTCTACCAAATAGAAGTTATGATAAAATATTATGCCCCACAGACAGGTCTTACACCTTAATTGTTGTTTTTCATGAGGTTCTGTCATCTGTTATTCTTAATTAACGGGAACTTAGCCTGAATATAACTTGGAACTAAATGTGTCCAGTGTTCAGAAAAGCTTCCAAAGGCAGCAGTGCTGTTCCCCAGTAGTGTTCATCTCCTGGACTGGTTCCCTTATCAATTCAGAACTATTAGACCAGTCTGGACTAGATGCTGTTACTAACAATCATGAGAAAACATAACACCATGAAACCAAAGAACTTTCTACAAGTTAGTGAGCAACACCACTGGTCCTAGAAATTCTCCCACAACCAGAGAAATAAACCAGGCCTTTCCATGACTGCTGAGTGCTGTCACATGCTAACACACCGACAGCATTACACCTCCAACACTCAGTGTCTGAGGAAAGTTTCAGTGCTGGGCTCAGGCAGCTGCCTGCGGAACACTCGCTGCTTTCTGAAATCAGACTTAGCTGCTTGCTCTTCTGTACTTGCACAAGTCATCAACCTTGCACAAGGATACTTGAGCAACAGATTTGACCCTACTGAAAATTTGCTAACCCTCCTCTGACCCAGCTACTTTCTAATGCCAGCATAAGGACTTCTGTTAAGCCCCTTTCATTGCCTGTGTGTAATGTCACCTTCAATGAGACATTAGCTTAATTTCTTTTTTTTTCCTTTAGATAGATTTCTAACATCTCCACTTCAGTGTGCACTGAAATATTCATATAGGCAATATGTAGGGAAGCCATCAGCAGGAATCAATTGTTTTACTCTGGGATGCTTTTCACACACAGAAGCATTTTGCTAATACAGAATACCTAGACAGAAAGCAGCACAATATCCTAGCTCAGCTGATTTATTGAAACTATATTTTTGGGGGTTGTTTTTCTTTCCTTTGGTGACTCATGTGATGTGGTGCCATTTTAACACTGTGTGTAGAACACATGCTAGTTTGAACACTTCATCATTTGGCTCAAAGTAGTACAGTATATTGTTCTGTTTAGGGAACAAGTCTGAATTTACCATTGACTCGGGAGAACTTCACAATGTATCGCTGGGTCAAGGACAGGAAGCTGCAGCAGAAATAGCTATGGAAAAGGCATCAAAAGAAGGCCACTGGGTTATACTTCAAGTAAGTCAAAGCTCTTCATTACATCAGTGCTGCACTGCGGTGTTAAAAACTGAAGCGTTTCAAAATAACATGTGCTTAGATGAAAGAGTACTAAATAGTGATTTAAAACTTCCTTTGTCTTTGCCACAAGAGAAGCACATAACTAAATCTGTATATATATCACTGAATATCACATAAAATATGAATTGCAACTATCTTGCATGTAGGGAGTCAACTAACATATTTTCCCAAGCACATGATATCTGATTTACTAATTTATTATCCATTAAAAAAAATCCTTCAGTAAATAAATGTGTAGCAAAAAGAATTGTTACGCTGTATAATCAGATGAATAGATACAAACAGGGAAGATTGCTGTCATTATGCAGTGTATTGTGCTAAACAGATGCACACAATTTTTTTCAAATATTGTGCAATATCAAACTGCTTCCTTATGTCTGGGTTTTCTTGTATCAATAAAATGTTTGAAATTTCAAATCAATAGCTCACTGGGATGCCTATTTTTTTCTCCCTTCTCCCCCCTCTCCCTCCTTATCTCTGAATATTTATTTTGTAGTAAAGTGGTTGGACACATTAGAGAAATTACTGAAGAAAACCAGGGAAGGAAGTCAGCGGGGCGATTGGATTTGAGTGTGGGGAACCTGCTCTTCCCCCTAAAGCATATCTCATTCCAGAGTGGATTTAGGAAACCTCCCATTAAAATAACCCACTACCTGCAATACTGCCTGATCACCATGCTGTACTGGATAAATTTGACCAGGCATGCAAAATACCACTGAAATAAAACTTTTAAAATGTATTAAACTTCTAATTTTAAAGCCACTTGAAACAGTGAAGTCACTAAAAGCCTTTACAGGATATAAATAGTAAATAGTAAAGCAGAATTAATTTCATTTCTTAAAGATTTGTTTACGTATCCTAGAGTGACCACACATCTATCACAAAAAAAAGAAACAACCAAACAAGAAACTACTTATTTCCAAGTATCACATACAGTTTCTAGCTAAGTACCTGTCTGTGTGCATGGGAAATGAAGAATTTGCAGTCACTACAGGTAATTACTGTAGTACAGAACAAGAATATATTTTGGTTTCATCTAGCTTAGTTTGGTTTATCTTGAGATGCACAACCATGTGGTTTTGTGTCTCTGGAACATGTTTTACATATTCTGAGCATGCAGTGCACTGGAATTAGGTCTTCAGCTGAGGTAAATCAGTGAGGTTCACTATACCAATTTATATTCCTAAGGATTTAGTCCAAAACATTTGGATCATACATCAGAGGAAAACGTGGCCTGGCTGCTAGATTATTGTATTTTCCTCTGTCCTTTTTAATTTTTGTTTTGAAAGGCTTTTAATGAAAACAATTTTTCTTACTGACTCTTAAAGGATACTTACAAGCACAGGTGTGTATAGGTAGTAGCTATAAGCTATGATCAAAGATACGGTCAAAGAAATCAAGTATCTCTTTGGAACATAAAGAAAGAGCATCCACTGGAATGCTAAAAAAAAAAAAAATATTGCTTTTTTCGGCACTATATTCTAAAAAACCTCTGTGAAAATTACAAAGGCTTTTCTTCTTTTTCTCTTGTAAGAAAAACCTCTTCCAGCAATAAAAAAGGGAAAAATCGCCAGCCACTCGCGCGGCGGAGGGAATGTCACCCAAAGTGCAGACAGACGCACAAAGAAACCCGTGGCTGCAGCCACGGCCACAACACGTCTGGCCCCAAGTTCTGCCGGCGGCTGCGGCTCCGCGGGGCCCGCTGCGGCCCTCGGCCCGGCCCCGCGCGGCGCCGCCTTCCCGCGCCCGCCCAGGTGCGCTCGGGGGGCCGG
>VYXF01008145.1:404070-433508 GCA_013397295.1 Polioptila caerulea | reverse complement strand
CTGCGGAGCCGGAACGGCGGCCCGGCCTCCAGGGGAGGTTTTCCTCTTGCAGACAGACGCTCGTGTTAACGCTGGAGTGGGGGCGCACGGGACTCCCCACGCGCTCCCAGCACCCGCTGCCTACACCCAGGCGCCGGCGGGGAGAGTCCGTAACCCGCCCCCCGGCCCGGAGGGTCCCGCCCGGGCGCCTATGTGAGCCCGGTCATTACCAGTGCGGGAGCCAGCGCCGCTGGAGCGGTGTCCGCAAAACCAAGGCGCATCCTGCGCTTTCTTCCGCAGTTTCCACCCGGAGGACAGGGATGTGACATGGCCAGGAACCGGAGGTCACAGATCTGCGGGGTTGAGGCGACCCGGCCGACGACAATCCCGGGTGCCCGCCCGTCGAGCTGGGGTTTGTGCCTGGGGAAGAGCACACAGTGGCTTCAACGGGCACGCTCTGTTAACTCGTTTAAATGGCCACAAGCACACTGCTCTTCCTGAGGAATTACACCTTAAACAGACGTGGCTGTTTAATAAACCAGCCCTGGTCCCCTGCAGCGGTGACCTTTGATCCCATAGCAATGCAATGATTTCTTGTAGCGCCGTGCCCGCACTGCTGCGGCCGAGCGGCGATAATGACCGAGGGTCCGTGTGCGACAAACTATTTCAGCAAGAGGGAGGCGAAAGTCCTCTCGCACATCTGTGGGGCATTTGGTGATTATCTGCCGGTGGCAGCGGCCATGCCTGGCGGGCGGAGGGCTCCTCGCTGAGCCCGGCGTTTGTCAGATGGTGATGGGGGCAGCCAGCAAACAAGCCCCTTCCCAGCCCACGCAAGCCAAGCGCGGCCGAGGCGGGTGGTTCACAGCCCCCATCCTCACCTGCGAACACATTTGCCATCTCACCNGAACACATTTGCCATCTCCCCTCCTCCTCCCCCGCAGCCGTGAGCAAGGCAGGTGGGGAAAGCTCCCAGCGCCACAGGCGGGGGCTTCAAACCGCGCCGTCCCTGGGCAGGGCCAGGGCGAGGCGGGAGCAGGAGTGCAACAGGCCCCGCGCACNCCGCGGCGGGAGCGCGGAGAGCCGTCCGAGGAGACAAGGGGAACAAAAGGACGAGATCAGAAAAAGGAATAAAGGAAGGAAATGTGGCGAACACTAAAAACAAGAGGAGGAATTTTCCCCGTGGGGAAGGGAGAGGGAAGCGCCACTTACATGAGCATTTTTTTTTTCCCCTACAATTTCTGCAGAAATTCTGACAATGCACGTGCTCGTTTTCCCTTTCCCAGCCCACACAAACCTGTTGTTGTTTTACATTCATTATTTTACTTTATTGTATTAGAAATGCTGAATCATAAAACAGAGGTTAGTGAAAATGGTATTTATCTTACAGAAATAAGCCCCACATTATTTTAAAGATCCCCACACTACTGCTGTTATTATTATTATTATCATCATGATGCATCTTGGCAGGTTGAAAGGTATCTCAGAACAGTAAGAATTCAGCAGTAATTTAACATCCCACAGCAGTACTTTAAAAGCTTCAAATAGCATTTTGAATTTTAAGTCAGTACAAGTGTAAATAAATGGATGCACTCCCACATGTCTGTTGTTTTTAAACTTGTGGTGATACTAAAATATTTGCCTAACAGCTTTGAGTTGTAGCAGAATTTCAGCTCATATATACACATGCGTGTGATATTGAATTAAACCATTTGTCATTCTTTTTCCATAAAAGACACAATTTGGCTCTCAGCAAACCATTTGAAATAGAAATTATGATTATGATACCACAGCTCCATTTTATTTTATAGTACTGTATTGATTTTCAAATAGACAATACATGTATTTTTGTAATGGTCTAAAAGAAGATATTCTGCCTTTTTATTTTACAGTCCTTATGCTATTACTTGCTTTCATTTCAATAAAAGATGGCATTTTTCAGAGATGCTACCATAAATTGCTTCATTTAATAAGTTGCTACACAGAATAATAATGTTACACCAGAGAGCAGCACTTCATAATTTGGAAGAAATAACATTTTTCTTTTAAGAATACTGCCGTCTCTTTATTTTTAAATTAAAATTATCTTTCTGCTGTTTTCTTTCAGAAGGATAATCTTATAATTAAAAAATTCCCTTTTTTATTGTAAGCATCGGAACTTGGGTGTGACATAAAGGGACTAATTAAAATGGGGAACAAATTAGATTAATTTCCACAGCTATAATAGTGATATAAAAGTCTTGTTCTCAACAATGACTCCATAATAGAACTATTTCATTTATGCCTAAGCAGGTTCCTTATTCTGTCTAGTGAGGATTGCCAGCAGTGTCTTAGTGACAAGGTTTTTATTATTTTTTTGACAGTTTGATAGGAAGTCAGTGCTTGCTTCAGGGTTTGCAGTCTCTTCAAACCCGGATTATGAAGGCTACCATAAAAATATGGATAAAATGCTACCTCCCCAAAGTGCCATACGTTGTGGCCTGCACCCCAATGTGGAGATTGCTTTTGTAATAACTGCAGACAACATGCTCCATATGCTATTAAAGCTGCAATTCAAATACTCAGTCACTAAGGAGTGACTGGGGAAGGAGTCTCTTAAGCCGTGGAAGACAAGGTCAGTCAAAACATAGAGCAGGCTTCAAATTTGTCACAAGACAGTTTTTGCCTCTGTCTGTGGGTTTATGTTTGGGGTTTTTTTCCTCCTATGAACACTGATTTCAATCGAATTAGATATTTTCATACCTGTTTTTTTTGAAGGGATTCAATCTGAAATTTGCAATGAGGGATCTCTAGTATATGTGAGACATAAATGTAAGCGTTATTTTGCACCACAGACAAAAAAGGATCTTGCTGGAATGTAACAATATTTTAATAGCATTGTGCCATTTGGGATCCTTTGTCAGGTTGCAAAATGCCATTATTTCCAAACTGTAAGGCAGAATTTGCTTTTCTTCCCAACAGCATGGATAGGCACAGGTCCTCCTTTCCTTTCCATTTCACAGGATAAATCCTCCATGTCCTTCATATTATGACATGAAGATATAGGAATGCTTTCACTGCATACAGTTAAGATACACAAAGTTTATAATTTCCTTTACATTTAGGCAGTTTTTATAATTTCCTTTACATTCATGCACTTGTGGGTACAAGAGACACTTGCCTCATGCAACGTGGTGTCTCTTGAGAATGAAGGCAGAGCTAGATGACATAAAGAAAAAGCCTTTCAGGAGAAAGGAAGATCAGATATTTTACTCAAATGCCAGCAGAATGATACTCACATAAACTGATTTGTTTTCCAGATTATGAAAGACTGGATCTGCTCATACATGAGGTAAGGCATTCTCTTCAAGGACTTAACTTAGGTCTGAAGATATGTGTACTTTGCTTTACTAGTCTTAGGGGATGCATGGCTTGAAATAGCATCAGTGTAAATGCCAGTAACAGGCAGTTGTAAGTGACACTTGGGGAGCTTATTTCCCATTTCATTTATTTAAAAACTGTGCTTTCAATAAGCTGCCTACTCCAAACATGTAACTCATCTCCATATATCAAATTGTTTTAATTTGTGTAGAAAAAATTATCATGAAACTGCTCAGGACACTGAAATTCTCTATCTGCATACTAGAAAGCAAAATGCAAGGCCTCTTATTATGGTCTGATTCCCATTTATTCCCAGACATGGAAGTAAGGTCGGTACATTCTTCTCTTCTGCCACTGCAGAAATTTGTCTCTTCAGTTAAAACTGCAAAGAGATCTGGTTGCTAGCTATGGTTTATGTTCACCTGTGTTTTAGGCAATCCACAGGAGAGAAGGGAAGCAGCTGTTGGGTGCCTCAAGAGACCTCATGCAAAAAATGAACAGTACTTTGTACAGATCCCAGCTGGAAAAGGCACATGGTTCAGATTGCATTAAATGATCAACATTTTCAAAGCCATCAGGATGTGGCCATCCTTAGGAGATGGCTGTTAACTGCAGGTAAAGATGCAGCATCAGCAACACCCGAGTCCTGGTCTCACTGTGCATCTGGTGAGTGCAGTGATGTGAGGTGAAAAGGACGTGGGTAACTCATCACATGTCTTCAGCAACTCTGGGTAATAATATGTCTCTCAGTACCAACAAAGTGCTGAGTAGCAACATGTAATGTTCTTAATCATAGAGGACCAAATTTTCATAATATCTAGCAATCTCAAACAGCAATGTACCTGCTGCACTAACATGTAATATATGTTCAATCACATAACTGGGCAACCAAGTAGCTTCTTAGGCATTGCTAGCAATTTACACAGACAATTGTGGTAAATCCATGCAGAGCTGTAGTTAATGCATGCCACTCCAAAAGTGGGTACTGAAAATCTAATTCAGAGAGCTGGTTTCTTTAAGAGACCTCCTTTTTTGCCACCTAAAATTACCTTCCTTTCGATCTTTAATTCAGAGTAACAAAACATGGGCACTCAAATAGCCATTAGTGCAAGCAAGCCAGCAGAATGGTAGCTTGATTGCATGTACAATTTTCTGTGGGATATCAGAAAGCTAGTTAGTAATTTGGCCCTTTATCATTTTCTCTCTGTACATATGCGTAGATGGGTGCTTCCACGTGTATGTATATGAATTACTATATCATATAATTACTTAATGCAATTAGAGTGAAAATCCAGAACCTACACTCTTGTTTTTCTGACTGTTTCCCCTTTTTAAAAATAAATTACTCACCCCAGTGGCAAGAGCCAAAATATTCTTTACACTTGATGATTTAGCTACCTTATGTGTTTTTCCTGGGGGGAAAAAAAAGCCCTCTATCATTTATCATGTCATCTTATCACAGTCTCTTTGTGAGACGCAAATAGCACACTAATGTTTTCTTTTGTTAGGGTGAGTTGGCAATCTCCTCAGAGATGGAGCAACTACAGACAGCTCTTTTTTTTGATAATCTTCCTGACACTTGGATGAGACTGGCTTATCCATCAACATACAGTTGCTCAGTGGTAAGTCGAATGCCAACAGTCATTCAGTATAGATGGCACTTCATGTCCATTATAAAAAAATAGAATTGAAACTAAAGAATTTTTTTGGCAAATATCTTACCTTCTTGTGTAACTCAGAATAGCTTTTTATCATAAACTGATATTACCAGTGTTATGAAAAGCAGAAAGAGCCTTGCATTTACCTTGCCAATTACTGCAGACTTTGAAAGATTTCTCTAAAATTTGCATTCCCACTTCTTCCTTGCTTGCTTGCTTTTTTCTCAAGATGTGTGTGCTGATCAAACATATTTGACGAGTGCTGCAGCACTCAATATCTGCTACTCAGAAGACCAAGCTTGGTTTCTTGTGTTTTTTGGGATCAGAATTTGTAAGAATAAAAGGGCACTGCTCTGAGCTCAAGGGTGAAATGATCACCAGAAAAAGGAACAATTAACAAAGCAGCTTCTGTTAAGAACAAAGAAAAGTTTCAGAGCAAGTAGTGGGGCCATGATGTTTCTGTTCATCTTAATTGAACGCTTTAAGATGTGTCCATCTATCTACTGTCCATAACTGTTCTATAATACCAAAAATGAAACTGAAAACAAAAAGTGAAAGCCATCCAAGGCTGGCAGATCATTTTCTTGCTGACACACGTTCAATTCTCCACAGGTAGCCTCCTGAGTGAGGCAAAGAGCCACTGGCTGATGGAGCTAACCAGGACTCCAGAGCTGACCAAAGGACAGGAAAGCTCTGCCAAGCACAAAGACAGGTAGCGCTGGAAGGCAAAGTAAGCCCACACTTCTGAGATCAGTTCAGACTTCTGAGAGATCAAAAGTGGAAGAAGAAATCTTGTTCAGCAGAGGAGACATTGAGAAAAGCACCAGAGGTACATTGTGGTGAAGATCAATCAGAGCTTTACGGAATTAAATGCTCTTTTAGCTTTCCTTGATGGAAAACTAAACCACCATAGAGATACTGTGATGTCTGTGATAAATATATGTCCTGAAGACAGAAAGCGTTGCCTAGGGGATATAACACAGTAATGCTAAATTACAAGCTGTTTTCCTGAAGGACAACACAGCTGCTTTCTTTAAAAAAATATATGGGGGATTCAAGCTGGACCTTATATTCATGTTTGGACAAAAGAGGGTAAAAGTACTCACTGATTATATAAAAGCTGTCTTGCAGAACTAGTAGGATTTAAGGTGACAGACTATCTTTTATCATCAGGTGCAAAATGCAGTGAGTCACCAGGGAGCAAAATCATTGCTGTGTAGCAGTGTTATGCAGCTGGGCTCCAAGACAGCCTCCCTGCTGGAAGGCGTGTACGGGGAGGCACTGTGGAGCAGGTGAAAGGCAGGCACCAGGGTGGTTACCCAGGGACAGGACGGGTGGAGTGGTGAGCTTAGCCTGGCTGTCAGTCCCCTGGGTTTGGGGAGGTGAAAAAAATAACAACAGAGACTGAAAACAAAACTTGAATCACTGTCATGTCTAAAACCCTTTAGTAATTGTCAGTAGCAGGAGCTGTGAGCTTCCTCCAGGGAAGGACACTCTCCCTGTTGTGCACGATGCAAAGCATGCAGAGGCCTCAGTCATCAGTTTTATCCTCTCTGTTTTAAACCCCTCTGTCTCTTATATACCTACCTCACATGCCACCATCTGAGACATCTGAAAAAACTCCTTTGATTTCTAAGTAGCTGACACTTTAAAGTAAGGTAGGACGGAGTGAGGAGGTAAAGGGAAAAATCAGAATGCCTGCACAGTTTAAGCATGTTGGGATCAGCAAATGTGTCAGAAACAGCAAACACAAGTGATAAAATGATGGAGATCATCAGATCACCTAACAATCTCAGATCTTCAGTTTATCTCCAGGATCATTTTCTGTGCCTTTGAAATGAACACGAATTCTGTTAATGCTTCCCTTTGTAAGTTAGCTCTATATGTCAACTGTTTCGTGTTTCTGTGGAGAAGTCACCTCTTGCCTCTAAGCCAGCACTCTCCTGTCTCTGGCTTACAGACACTCAACTATCCCCAGGGCAGATGTGCCTAGTATTTCTTAACAGCAGCATTTTAGGAAGCAAGGAGCAATACCACAGACTGCCAGAAAAATCCTCAGCTAGAAAGGTAGGGATGTGATGCCCGAGAACTTAAATGGGGTAAAAAGGAAGAAAACAAACTGACACTTTCTTTTTCAGGTCACAGAAATTCAACAGATCGGGAAATAGAGTGTGGAGGAAAGAGAAAGATTGGAAACTTGTGTCCTGGGTCATCCAGCTTTCTGGAAATCTGCAAAAGACCAACAGTGGGATGCCTTAACAGAGGCAAAAAATGTTTGGGTTCTGGGCTGTGACTGCATTGTCAGGCAACGGCCGGAGCAGGCTGAAGTGAGAGCAGCAGTGAATGAGGATTTGAAAGGAGACATCACAGTAGAGGGGATGATGTGAAGGGGCATATAAGGAGCAGAGGATGGTGGAGAGGGAGGGCAGGAAGGCACAAAACACAGGAGCTACCAGAAGAAGGGGTGTTCATTCCCTCTTTGGAAGATATTCACGATACACAGATACAGGCTTAGAAACTATTCCATGAAACATCAGGGTTATGGCACTGACTCCCTCACAGGCTAGAAAAATACATGCTTGAAAAGAAAAGGCCTTCAGGGTAGGATGGTTTGTTATTTGGGGTTTTAAACTGACAGAATCTGCTGCTGACTTGTAAGGTGGGGAGGTATTAACTCCTGAGAAGGAGGAACAAAAGGCAAGGATTGCGATCCTGCAAGAAAAGACAAGGAGCATTGCAAGTAGAGGTGGGCTGGTCCAGAGGGGGGGGTTAAGGATATTCATCGAGTGCTTTGAGATGAAACATGCTGTGTGTTCGCAAAGGTGTCTGTCAGTCAAGTGGGGGAGCAACATTATGACAGCCTCTCTTCCAGGAGCAGCAAAGACCAAGATTTTATTCCCTGCAAAGCCAGCCAAGAAATTACTGAAATGGCTGTTTTAACAGTCAAAGCTAACAGGGAGAGAACAAAAGAACCCCAGATGCATGTACACACACATCCATCCATCTATCCATGTCCTCCTTTGGCCTCCAATGAGCCAACTTCCACTTAAAGAAAGTCTCTTACATTGGTGAGAATACAGGCAAATTATTTTGCTGCTGTAAAACAAAACTATCTCCATTTCAGGGAGGGGTGCGAAATGGGAGTAACTTGCATGAAAATTTCTGAGGGTACTGTTAAGTCTAATGCACATGGAATCACAGAAAAGGGGTTATATTTCTTTTGAAGGAGCCACTCTTGTTTCATGAATACCAACTTGCTGTCTTTACTGGCTACCTCTCAAAGCACGGCTGCTGCCGTGGCTCCTTGAGACAGACAGGCTCAGGTTCCAGAGGGGCTGTTCTGAAAGCCCACAAACACACAATATTGCTGCACTTGCTGTTATTCACTTGTCAGTATTTAATTAACAAATACAAATGCAGAACTGCTCTGAAATTAAAAAAAAAAAAAAAAAGATAGTTCAGTTTGGAAAAAACTTTTAATATGAGGAAGTTGCTTGTTAAACAGAGAGAAATTTGTTGTTCAGCTGCACTCAAAACACGAGAAAAGGAAAAAAACATAAATATGTGCCAGGGCAAAAGCACCACTGTCTTGGCAAGAAACAGAAACATTTGCAAGCTTCTGAGTTAGTGTTCAAACAATGGGGAAGAAAATGAACTAGAAAAACTGCCTGATGGGCTGCTGAGAAGAATCTTCCTCCCCCTGCTACACACACTGATTTTTGTGTTTTCTAATATCAGGATAAGATGGACTGGTGGTACAAGAAATAATATCTGACACAGGAGTTACACAAAAACTGTGGTATCAAGAACAGAATTTATCGTGGCCTGCACTCCTTGAATTCAATGGCAATCAGATGAGCAACAAAAGCATAATCAACTATCACTATTCCTTTCTACCAGGAGATACTGAAAACTCTGTAAGCTTTTTCACACAGTTGCTATCCTCGTATAGGCTGATACAAAATAAAAACCAGAACACCAAAATCAAACCAAGCCCTGAATTCTTCGTTGAAGATCAAGGTGAGAAGAAACCTTTAAGTCTGGCTGTCAAACATCTGAAGAAACAGGTTTTCCAGTGTTTGCTTTGGTCATTTTCCCTATGGTGGATAACTTTAATAAATTACCCTTAATCCTTCATCAGAAGTCTGCCCTTCTTCAGTTTTATCCCAAATTCCTAGTCAGCAACTTCTCAAACTGCCCTTTACATTTTGGAGCTATCTTCACGTATTGCAGGTGAGGGTCAGAATTTCCTGTTGCCAAGCTATTCATTAGTATTTCCTCCTAATCCTTCTCCTATACAAAACTAATTTCTAAATATTGCCTGTGTCAAAGTAAATAATTTTAAATATACATACTTAACTTGGGGCTGGTGAGGGGTAGGGCTGCAATTGTTTGCAGTCCAGCAGCTTCACTTTACTGGATCCTTCCTAGCATGACAGGTGCCAGGTCAGAGTGTGTGTGCACACAGAGCATTCCAGGTACCAAGTGCATCCAGGTCCTTCCCAGCACCTGTGATTCCTGACCTTCTACACCCAGCTTGCTTCTAAATGCTTTGAAAGCAAGAGCACCCTCTTCAAACCCTCAGTGTTCCAGCGTTTGCTAAGCAGTACATTCTATTAGTGAACACTTTCACTGCAGGTTAAAATTCTCAGACGCAGATGATACAATGCACTGAGAAGTATTGGCTGGGGGAAAAAAGCCTGTCATACATAGCAGGACTACTGATAATGTGCAGTGCATTACACTGCAGCAAAAATGACTAACATCAAAGCTAAACAGGAATGATTTGTATGGTTGAGACAAGTAGAATAAAATATGTATTTTAACTAAATCAGTTTTTAGGAACACCAGGCACAGGTTAATCCTTTATAAATATGTTCACAGAGTACATTAGACACCAGCCCGCCTACACAAAATGAATGCAGCACACACTCTGATGTATTACAGAGGCAGGATAAATGAGGGAACTCTTCTGTGTTTGATCTGGTTCTGCTCTGTAATTCAGAGATACTGGAGATGGGTGGTGAGTTTCTCATTGATCCCAAAAGAACCAATAATGTTGAATCCTGTGAAATGTAAGCTTTGTAGAGGATTGGAGGCTATGCACGAAGGACATTGTAGCTTTAGGGGCATATTCTCTTCTCCGGAATGTAACTGGCATTCACAGAGTCACACATATCCCGGGGAAACTAGACCCTGTAGCTTAGCAATACTTAAAATGCACACCTAGCTCCACAGGCAATTATATCACTCTCGTGGCTACATCTGCATCCAGTTATCAAAGGATAGATTTCCAGCAGATAATAAATGAACCTGCAAATTAGTATCTTCAGAATTTTGAAACAATGCTAAATTTGCCACATATCAGCATTTTAAAATGCAGCAGAATGAAGCCAGAACATCAATCCAAGTCTAAGATATTTAGATAGAAAACACAGAGCAAGCACATAGATATGGAAATAACCAATTCCATTTCCCCCCACACCTCCCATTCTTTCCAGCTTTTTAAACCACTTACTCCATTCCTTGCTTCTCTGAATTGTATTTTGCATGTGGTGGAGGTGTTAATCCACAGTTACTGCACAACAGGGTTGTGAATTTTAGCTAATGAAAGCTTTTAAAGGCACAATGAAATGCTCAGATGAAAGGCAACAAAGAAGTGCTAAGTATTATTACAGCCTAGCCTAAGTTTTACTGAGAGCATTTTTATACAGGATGGACACAGCATAAATATGTATTACAGATGATAATCTCCCTGCAAAGACTAATTCCCACCCCTGAAGCTGCCAGAGGCAAGGGGTGGCAGTCTTATAAGACTTAATAAAGTCTCATAATGTTTTCATCCTGTTCCTGCCCCCAGGAACTGGAAGAGAACCCCTGTATACATCTGAATGCCTAATGAACAGCATGTCCATCCCGGCATATTGCCGGCACAATTAGATCACAGGGAGGGCAGACTAGGATGGTTCAGAGAACACTTAAAGGCAGAGGCAAACACAGGAAGGACAGCAAACGCTGTAGTCCCAGTTACAGCAGTTTGGCATACAGTAAGTTTATAGTGTGTGTCTGTATGCTCTCTATGGGAGAAGTAAGCAAAGGGACAGAAATCTGCTTGTCGTTTTCCTTGGTAATTTTTTGCTAAAATCCAAGTAATTGTGCACGATAACAAAAAGGAACAATTAACACCGTCTGTATTTTGCAAAGGTGAGAAAGGGATAGCTGTCAACAGGATGTGGATGAAAGCACCAGTAACTTATTTGGAAAAGAACTAGCACCAGAATAAATGTACAACAGCTTACCAGGCAGAGAGAGGACAGGATCTGCTGCTCTGAAAGATGGTTTGATCTGTTACGATGGGAATGAAGTCTTCAGTTTGAAAAATATTATTCTGCTTCCTGGGTCTGCAAAAGCTAACACTGTTCTAAAGACTGCACCTCTCTGATCAGCTGCCGTTTCACTGATCATAGTCTAAGTGATGCGTAGCCCCCTTCTTTTTCTGCCTCTGTTCAGATAAAAGATTGCAGCTTCATTTTAGTTATTATTTGCATGTTTTTCTTAACAGTTTACTCTCATCATCTTCTGATTTAACCTTACGTCTTCTGTAGTTTGGGAAAAGGCTAGAAAGATAATTTTTAGATCAGTACCTAAGATTTTCAAAGTAATAGCAGGCACCTCATGCATGCATCTCATGTTCCACCCTTTTGGTAAATGTATTCTAACACTCTACTTACCTGCTTTAAAAGGACTGGCATGTTGAACCAGCTGGCCTTTCTCCAGTGCTATAGCTTTTCATGTTATATTCTGCTCCTCCAATTTCTGTATTTTCCCTGCATTTTGCAAGACAAAATGCAGAAGTTTAAAGGCACATGATGTTGGTGTGACAAAATCTTGCTGCTAAGTACAGTATTACTGACGGATTAGTTTAATGCAATAGCATAATGTAATTTAATTATAGTAATAGTGCACAGCAACAATCTTACTGCTTATGTCAGATTGAGACATTCACACTCTTAAAAGCCTCATCATTATTATTTAGTTTTTTGATTTAGTTCCATAGTGTCACCCCCCCCACATACAGTAAATTAATTTCATAGGTGTAGAAGAAAAAACATCAGGTAAATTGCTCTCATTTTGCCCTAAGAATTCACAATACTAACTGAAAACCTATTTTGCATCATTAGACAATAGTCAGACAGCCTATGATGAAAGCTTGAAGCCTTCTGTGCAGTAAGTCCTCAGACCTGCATTCTGCAGTTAAAAAAAAATGAAACAAACATGAAAAAAACAACACGGGCAAAAATCCAAATAGGAGCATTCCACCATATCTACCTTCTGTATTTACCTGAGAGCTTTTACTGGAGATTGATCCAAAATCCTGTGCCAGCCATTAACTATTTCTACATTAATGTAAACTATTGTAGTTCAGGGCTCCAGGTTTTTTCAGCCCACAGCTTCCACTGATTTCAGCTGTGGCTGACAGCAGTTCTGAAAATCCAACCCACAATAATTCCGATTTCTAAAGTGTTTTCTATCTGAAGACCACAGAATTTCCTATCAGTGTTAATTTAGTCTCCAGAAAGACAGAAAAATATATCTTCAGCCAGCACAGCTGTATGCAAAGTGAACATCTGTCCATTGCCAAATTCAGTTTAGCTAATAATAAAAACCCACACTTTATTTTCTTTTCCAGACAGGATCAGACTGCAAGGGAAAGCCTGGAGAGGATTTCCGTGCTTTAAAAAGAGAAACAGGGGAAGACTGAATTTCCTAAGGTCACTGAGGAAATGTGTGGCAGCACTAGGAAAAGAACTCAGCACTCGAGCAGCAGAGATACCATCTTCACAGCCAAACAGATGGTTTTTCTCTGCAGTGTGACATAACAGCACAGACAGAGTAGGTCTGTGGGTTTAGTGGCAATGAAGTTCAATAAGGCTAATTTCTGGGTGGCTGAGAGGCATTGTCTTTTTGTACTTGCATCATGGCCAAGGGTCTTCTTGCCTTATTTCAATAACAAGAAGCCAGGTAATGTGAATTAGCCAAACCACAGCAAATCACTGCTTTTTAGAGGGGGAACAAGATGCACCCTTTTCTTGAAAGTATGGAAACTGCAAAAATAATCCTGCTGTATGCTGACCTGTTGCTGTTCATTTCCTAGCTTGCCCAAGGCTTTGTATGTATTTTTAGTGTATACATTTTTAGGTGCGAGGCTAAAGCCACAAAGGGTCTCAGTGCTGTAATGCTTGACTCTTAGGGACTCTTTCAGCTTAAGAAACCCCTAGCTCCACAAAAGCCAGCATCTCTGCATCTTTGTGTGCAAGGGACCTGCATTTCTGCTTCTTTCAAGGGTTTTGGAAGCTGACTACAGGGGGAGTGGACACACTTCTCTCCCCTTTTGACTTCACAGTGTGTAAGAGTGCATGGAAGTATCCATGCCTCGTGGCTCCTTTCAGTACAATATACCAACACAAGGAGTAAATAAGTCGTGCTAGATTTCCCCACTCCCTTTAAAGCCTCAACTGTGTATTTAAGAGCAGTTCTGTGCCAGGAGAGAGAAAAACACACAGCCTTTTCCCATTTGATTTTGGGTAGATGCTTCGATCCAGAATCAATCTTTTGCAGCAAAAGATTTTAAAAAATCTTTTAAAAAAAGATTTTTGCTAAAAATTTGCTAAAAGCTAGCCAATTCAATTGGGTTTACAGTACCAAAGACCACCTGTCACACCTACGGCACCTTGACAAGCTACAGATAGAAACATATGCCAATTGATTTTTGCATTAATTTTGGCATGCAGCAGAACCCTTCTCTAGCCAGTCTCTGCTACTGCAGCAACACCCTGTACTCAGCAGCAACCTGGACTTTGATAGAAGTGGCACCATGTTTACACCTTTATGCCCTGGTGTTATTTATACTGTGTATTATTTGCTACCAAAAGCCTCTGCCTTCCTTAAAGCTTTGTCTCAGAAGAAAGAAATCCGGGTCAAACTCCCCTGCAGGAAAGCAAGCTGGTAGGGGATTTAAACCTTTGTCTTAGCTCCACATCTTAGGTGACTCTGCTGAAGATTTAAGGGCATTAAGAAAACATTGTCCTCTTTGCTGTGTTTTGCATGGAACATTATTACAACTGGAAAGCAAGAAGCTGTGATCAGCCTAAGATCTACTACGGTAAATTAGGTCACTTCAGCTGCATTTGTAGCAAGATGATGTACAGAAGTCTGTTCCTCCCATTGATAACATTGTTCCCTTGCCTATAGGTGTCAGTTTGGAAACAAACGTAGAGCTACAATTTAAAGGGAAACTCAGGATTATTAGTCTCTCAGCTATTTCCCCCCCCTTTTTTTTTTTCAGTTTAACCATTCCAGTGCAGTGAACAAGTTCTGCGCTGCTGTGAGCTTGACTCCTAGCCTCAAGATCTCACCCTCCCTAGTGTTGTCTGGATATCAATTTTTTCAACCCCCAGTCCTTTCTCACAGGTAGGAAGCACATCACAACTCATTAGTAATTTACTGCTACAGTAATTTTTATAATTACTGCCAGGAGGCCTCATTAAATTTGATCTAATGAATAAATATTGTATTTTTCAACGTGATTACCAGAACAGCTTAAGCTGTGTGCCATAAACAATTATTTTCCTCAATATGCAGTATGTCAGTGAGTATTGATTTTTATTTTGTAAAGAATTTACTGTATTTCTATCCATGGCTATTAGGTAATAAATAGCCAACCCTCTGAAACCTCAATTGCCACAGAGCAGATGGCAAAACAGAATTTGGGGGATCTGTTGGAAAAAGTAAAAGCATGCACATTAGTGAAGATAAAGGGTTTGTCTGGAGGTTAAGGAGTGCTCCAATGCGAATGTCTCTCCTAGCCCTCAAGAAAGAAGCCTGCTCTAGTCTGGAGTCTCTGATGTGTAAGTCTGTGATATCAAAAAAATTCAGGATTTATTAGCAGGATACAATAAAGTATTTTATCTCAGAGAACTAAAACACGAACAAACATTGATGCCTTATGTTTCATTTGCTTTTAGAGCAACTGTTCAGATGGAACATTCTTCTAACAGGTTTAAGAAAAATAAAGGAATATACAATATGCTGAACATGAACCTACAGTTCAAACCGAGGCTGCAAATTATATTTACTTTCCAGCATCATTTACTCCTTTTTTTTCAGCAATTGAAAACTTTAGCACGCAAAACTGTAACAAAGCAGTGAACTGTGACAAAAAGCATGCACTGACAATGTCTTAGGACATATACCAGAGGAGCTCAGGACCAGGATGAAACCCTTTACATTTTTGTCATGTAAGAATGTTTTCTGCACCTCCAGCTACACTGTACCATAATAGATAGATTTAATTCCCAAGCTAAAGCACGACTTAAATAATTTTAAAGTAAATTTATCTACATCAATAAATAGCACTGCTGGTCTGTGCTGTCAGGTTTTATCAAGACTTTCATTTAGGGCAAAAGTAAAAGGGGTGTGGGTAAACCTAGGGTCAGCTCATGTACCTGAAAGGATTTTTTTCCTATTTAATGGACATTTTTGAACCATATTTTCTGCATTTTCTCCCTTGATTGTTTAGTTTAAGGAGACCTGGGAAGTCTTGAGATTGTCAACTCAGTCTCCCACCCTGGGTGTCCAAAGTGGGACGTGGCCTCCACTAGATTTCCCTGGGCCGAGCACAGTGCAGTCACCAAGCTGTAACTGTGTGTCACCAGAACAGCTCCTCTGGCTGTCACCAACACAAGCATTAACTCCAACTAAACCACAGGCAATCAACTCCACACAGGGCCTCAGGACTTCGATCCACCTTAGCTGCTGCTTCACTTAGTCATGTTCCTACTTCAGAACACTTGGCATTTGCTCTCATAAGGCTCCTTTATACCCAGGTTTCTGTTGAGACAGATGTGAAAGAACCTCAGTCTCACCAACAATGCCTGAAAAATACCTGTGCTTCCAGACAGGCTGTCAAACAAAGCATGACCTCCCTCATCTCACCAGTGGTGGGAGGTGGCAGCAGCTGCTGAATGATCTTTGCAACAAAGAGCAACTATAAGACAGATTCTCTCCCCTCTTTTTTTTTTGGGGGGGGGCTTCATGTCCCAAAAGCATACTAATCACAGCATTGCAGAGCCCAGTAAAACTCTACAGGTAAACTCAATTTTACTGTAGGTAAAAGCACTAGCAACAGTACCCTGGTCTGACACCTCTAGTACCTCTTGGCTGCAGCAACTGTTTTCTGAGGGAAAAGGTCAACATGGTTTAGATGCTATGCAAACATCAAGAAAATATTGCTCAGAAATTAAGGCAGAAAGAGCTCGAGGTCTTTTGAAGTGTGCAGAGGAGTTGAGTGTTCTGTAGAAACTAAGCAATTTACAATATTCGTCTTCTTGCATATTGTACAGCAAGCTGTGGCTCACTGGGAGGTGCAGGGGAGCTCCAGCAAGGCCAGTTGTTGCACTAGGTACCAGGAAACTCTTAAGATATGGCAGGAAAAACATTTATTTGTGGATCCAAATATGTAAAAAAGTATAATGTGGTATCTGTACAGGGGAAAACAGAAGCTACATTTCAGCAGTAAGGCTTAATTAGCAACTTAGTTAAGCCTGACATCAGCCAAACTGTTCATATCATTTGTAACTTTTCTTCAGAACTGGAAAGAAAAATAGAATTCAAAAGCTAGACATAAGAATTTAGAAACTGGAAAAATGGGTGGGAATAAAACCAATGGTACTTAAGAGACTACAATACTCTCAACTCCTGTGCATCAGCTATAATGTTAAATATACTCACTAGTGAATATGTAAAAGAAATAATGCATAATATACTTATTACTGACTATGTCAAAGAAATAAACTAACTCTGATTGCAAGCAAAAAGGGTGTATGTCTCCAGCCTGTGCTTAGTAGGTACACAGGAAAAGAAAAGAAAAGCATTATTCCTTACTGTGGGTAAGTCTGCATGTCTTGATGAAAATTAACTGTACTCAGGTTAAGAACATTCAAGTGGTACTTTTTTTCCAAAGCAGGCTTTAGCTATCGTAGTGAATGGTGTTTTGGTCTTGCAACTACAGGAAAAGTGACTTGTTCAAGATCATACCAGCAGGTTTTGACAGAACACTGCACCTGTATCCTGTAATAGGCACACAGATATCACATACACAGGTGTATTTTTATTTACTGGAGGTGCTTTTCAGAGCTTTGTAGTACCAATGCTGTTTTCTAGCCACACCAACCATTTAAAAACTAGAAGTTACTTCTCCCGGAAAAAAACTAGGATTACATCAAAGCATTTCAGTTCTTCACAACAAAACTCTGTGCTTGGTTTCCAATACTAAAATTGTAACATTGCAACTTTTTCATAAGAATTAAATGGAAAGAGAAATAAAGGGGGAAGAAAAAGCTTTAGAGTGTTAACTCTCCACGGCAGGAGGAAGCCAGCATGGGCATTGAGCTCAGCACACTCATTCCCTTCTCCCTGCTGAAAGGGACACAAAAAGAACTCTGGCTAAGCATTTATTTTTCTGCTAATGTGAAAGTTTTCTTTTAAAGAGGAAGCAGATTGAACAGAGCACGAGAAAAGAATTTGACTCTGGCTTATTTCCAAAGGGTTTTTTTTTTTTCCTGATGATTCACTGTTATCACTTGTATTCACATTACAACTAGCCTCAAAAAGAAATACCCAAAACTGAAATCAGCCCCCCAACACACCCAACAACAACAAAAAAATACACAGCACAAAAGCACTAAGAAATAGAATCTTTCCTACTGCTAAATTCTGCTAATAAGCTATATAAGAAGAGAATCATGTAAGGCAAGAGTGCCTGTGTTCATTCACATTTGAGTAGGAACATTGCTAAGCCTCTCATCTGAAACTTTAGAGCACATCTAAAAATGGTGAACTTCCAAGGTGTTAAACAAAATGGTGGACACTGAACTTATTTTATTTCAGCTACATAAAAAAGTAGAAACCATCTAAATTTCTCTCAAGTCTGAAGTGTTTAAATATTCAGTGAAGTCTTACCAGAAGTTTTATTTTCAAACAGGAGTTTGTTTGGATATCCAGAGAGGAGACACAACTGCTAATTCTCTGAAAACATGAACAGTAACAATTTTTATTTGTGGGAGCGCTCTCACCTGCCGTCCTAGTGCCAGTCAGTTGTGAAGCTTATGTAGCAATTCACAAACATACCATTTTTACATGGATATTCAAGCAAAAAAGAGATAAGGGAAGGCCAAAAGGAGTGCTGGTAGGGTTGCTTTGTTATTGTGTATGTGATTAAAAGAAAATGAGGATGGTTGCCATAGGCTTCTGTTACTTACACCTCTAGACACAACCTAGCACAGAATTACATTCTCCATGCCTGCAGTTATATTAAGAGACAGGAAAGGATATAAAGCTCGCTTGAGTCCAAACACAAATCTATAATTTCAGTAACACTTTATATCTGCATTCAGGAGTAGATATAAGTTTGCCTGTAGACATATTCAGAGGGAAAGACTGTATCAGCAGGTTTCAACACAGCTGGAACTACACTTCAACTGATTTTTTTTTTCTAGTCCAAGTGATCTGTGCAAAAACTACTAAAGCATTACTAACAGAAACAGATGCAACGCCTTCTTGCCCCATCCTGACCATACTATAACTTCTGGTTTATTTTTTTTCACATAACAGAATTGTCTGCCATCCTTAATACAAGAGCTTGATCAATTCTAGCTGGAAGAAAGCTTGCACCAAACAGCAACCAAGACCTGGTTCAATATGATGCATCTCTATGCTTTAGACATATTTTCATACAGATTCAATATCCACAACTTCCTGTATCAGTCACAATAGGATTCCCAGTTCTCCTCTCACCTTCCGTTTTCAGGACTCCTACCTCTAGCACTGATCATTACATTTTTGAGTTCAAACATACAATTCCCCGACTGTTTCCCAGGTCCAAAGGGCTTGTGGGATTTTTGACTCCCTTTTAGGACACCCAGTCATGCAAGCGTGATGCTGTCCTGTCCTTGGCATTTGGAGCCCACACACTCATGTGTATCTAAAGTCCAGCATGACCTGGGTGCTGGTGTTTAGGACCAGATAGACTGGCCAGCCTCTATTTGACAGTTTTATCTTTTTACTCACTTGCTTTACAGGCCAAGACCATGAAAGAACACTAGGCAGTGTTTCCAAAATTTCCCCACTAGCTCATACCATTAGCCATGCAAAAGCTGCACTCACAAGAAGGCGTAAGAGAACAAACTGGATTATGCCAGCAGAGGTCAGTGGGTGACTCTTGCCAAAAGTTCCAGATGCACAGTGTATACAAATGGTTTCAATGTCACCTGAGTCCCCTCACCCTGAAACACTTCAAGTCATTCTGTAACTAGACACCATGTTTTTGCCCTTTTTCATTTTATTTGCCTACCTAAGCAAATGATGATGCTTAGGTATGTTGCCATCTCTGCGCTTTTCTCTTCAAAATACATTTTTAGGTTGCTGGCAGACAAAATAAAGGTATATCAGCACATGGGGCTAGGAAGGAAGAGGGGTAGTTTCCAAAGTTAAAATTCCATTGCAGTTCCCTACATTCATATAATTGGTTAAGCAGCCAAGTGTGCTGCTCTACAATGTTGAAGTAACTGCCATGCTGGTTTAACTTATATATAATGTAAAAAGATTTAATTGTTAAGGAAGACAAACATTTTTTTCTCAAGATTTGAAGAGACCTAATGCTTCAATGTCTGGCTTAATTACAAAGCAAGTGGAATGGGGAAGAGGCAAACAACATATATATTTAGTATATACCAGCCTAAGAAAATCTGATAATTAGGAAATTATGGCAAATTTAATCAGTATATCCTATATATTAATTATAAATTATTATATCAGGTTAGAAAAAGAAAGGTTTTTTAGATCTATGCACAAGATCACCTGGCTCTAAAGCTGAGTAGTGAGATGTCAACTCATGCAGCCTTTTTCAATTATAAATCAGTAGCCATTCTACCTCACACATGTGCTTCATTCTTTTGTTCTTCCTAACACAGTGATTTTCCATACATCTTTGGGTTTTAAAGCTTGGACTTTTTCCTCTCAAGTTTCCTAAATTGCTGCTCATTCACTGCACTTATAAATCATGGACTCGTTAACTATTTTTCAAGTCCACATCAATAGCACTTAAGTAGCTGTGCAAAGTGGTGCAGCTTGGGGAAAGTCGTGTATTGAGACACCTCAAAATCATCACATAAAACAAACTAACATCCTACATGATTCATAAATATGAATTTATTCTCACATCACCAGCAGTGTGATGAAAGCACACCTCAACAAAGCTTTTAGGTGAGAGTAACGAGGTGAGGATTTTACCAGTAAAGAGTATCTGGGACAGCTTAGTCACTCTGCTGGATCACTTCTTTCCCATTTCCTCTCTCTACAGGTTACAGCCTTGTGTAACCTTCTGCCACAGCTTCATACAACACCAGCCTCTAGACCCAGAGCACAAAAGCAGCACAAGTGTCTTCACTACTAGCATGCTATCAAGGCCCCTAAGGTAATTCTCTGCTCCAGGAAAGAGCTCCTGAGAGGCTGCTCAAGAGCTTGTTTGTAAAAGAATAAATAAATAAATTCAAAATGGCAGGCACATTACTCCAACTTGTGTCCAAAAATTTATCCTCATCCTTGTCAGTTCAGGATATAGGCATCTGGTTTAAAAAACAGTAGAGAAAAAGCAGAAGGGTGAGGCACACAGCACACCTGCCTGAACTAAGCACTGTATTTTGACCATCACCACTTAGTCACCAGGTGCTGAACAATTCAATCCAAGCAGCATGAATATCAGTGCAAGCCTGATTCAGGAACACAGGGCCAGAGATAATAAGATGTCCAAGTCCCACTGCTCCCCCAGGTATGATGGGAACAACCAAGTCCTTTACTTCGCAGCACAAGTTCACCTGAAAGTGGTAAAGTATAAGTACATCTCTAACAGGCTTTTAAAAACCAGTTCAGAGGCAAAAATATTCTAAAATTGGAAGTTTTTATTTTCAAAATAAAAAAATTTGTGCAGAACAGTGTAGATCTGAGTAAATCTAAATACAGCAGTCTCTGTAATACAACATAAGGGTCTGCTTTTAGCACAGTACTTTCATACTCTAGCAATCAGAAGGCAAGCCAAGCAATTAGGAGGAAAAAAAAAAACCCAACCGTTTTTATCTGCCAGAACATGTATTTCTAAAATGAATTCCTACTTCACAAAATGTACCTAGAGGGAAGAGCACTCTCTACACCTCAGATTGCACAGCTATTCACACTATAAAAACAGATGAAGAGAGGACAGGAGATTTTCAATAGGAGAGATGATTTATGAAACAGAACTGCAAGTCTGAGACATAAATATCTGTTGTTTCTAAATTCCTCTCTCCTCCCCTCCCACACAGACTGATGCAATTCCCAGAAAGGTATGAGCTGTGGGTCATTTTGTATACACACAGTGCAAATACTGCACAAGCACAGAAGTGTAAACCCATGTTGATTCTTCTACTATTCAACTGTACATTATTTATAGCATTACATTCTAAACCTTATACAAAGCTTACACAGTAGTTTCCATTACAAAACTAAGCACATTTACACCCTTTATGTTTCTCTGGATTTTCATGGCACTTTCTTTTCAGCAACACTGAGTACAGGAGACCCCCATGTGCTCAGCGTATCAGAATTCTCCAGCTCCATTTCTGCTGTACTTACATCTCACGAATGTAATGTGAAAGAACCTTCCACAATCACAGAGAGCCAGATACAGAAACATTCCTCGCCTGTTTTCCTGATAACCAAACAAACCAGTTACCACCTTTCATCCACTCAAAGATGGCCAACAGCCACATGAACTGCCACCCCTCTACTTGACCAAGCCCTGCTCTGGAGGTATCACTCTTCCCCACGACCACTGCTGACTCTGCAAAGCAGTTCAGCAGCTGCAGCAGGAACAGGGAAAAGAGAGTCCACCAGAACAGTAATTTAACACATGGAACATTCTGTTTCAGACAGTGGTTGCTATACAATGCAAACCAATACGTTCACATCACTGTCACCAGTAGGCAATGCTAGTACTGTGGAAGCTTTCAGCAGTGGCCTTCTCTCATCTGGGCAAAAACACTAAGTGCCATGTCAAACAGCATCTATTGCATTTTTTAATTCAGAGGATCTCCCTTGAAATGGTCAGTGTGAACTTTTAGTACTCTACAAAACCAAATATTAGTGCTTGGAGACTGCTCAGCTGTGACTTGGAGGGCTTCCTTTCTGAACTCTGCTGTTTCAGAGAATTCTACAACTCCATTTGATCATGAAGTGCCTGTATTGCAGAAGTTGGCTACTTGGTTCTGTGGAGAAAACTGCCCCAAGTCTTCAGAACATCTTTTTGTAACCAATTTTGGAGCATAAGTAAACCTGCAGCATAGATTGCTGCATAAGTGAAACTAATGGCTTAAAGCCCCATCCCCCTTTCAGGAAGAAAAAAAGAAATTACTATCATGACAACAAGGACTGATTTGCAAAGTCGTCTAAAGAGAAAACAATGGCCTGTGGGTGAAGACCAGCATTAAGCAGCTTTCCCAATTATGATTTATACTGCAATAAATGAAAGGTTTTTATCTTTTCTT
The DNA here is from genome assembly GCA_013397295.1 of Polioptila caerulea. Taxonomy (NCBI): domain Eukaryota; kingdom Metazoa; phylum Chordata; class Aves; order Passeriformes; family Certhiidae; genus Polioptila; species Polioptila caerulea. The sequence goes on along the minus strand of VYXF01008145.1, from coordinate 410,878 downwards.
GCCCAAAAGGAAAGGGAAGCAGGGAAGGCACTTTGTAATCTCATCCGATTAAACAATTCACTGCAAGCAGTATTATTATGTTGGTGAAAGAGTATGTAATTTAAAGGCAGTCACAGCTTCAGTCTTCCATTCCAAGTTCTTGTTTCAGACTGAAAGACAAGCAAAAACATGAGTCAGCTTGTAGCAAAATACTGAAAACTCTTTAGACCAATTAGCAGAAGCCCTGATAATACACACTGAGGTTGAGAGCTAAAAGGCAGAGTGGATATATCACTTGTTTCGGGTAAGAACCCAAAAACAGTGTATCAGAAAAATCATAGGGCAAAATCCCAGATTCTGAAGGCAACACAGAGTAATCTTTAGATTTACTTGACAAACTAGGATGGGGATATCTTTGCCCTCCCACTTTTGAGATGCTTATCCCACATAATGCAATCACGTCACTGTGTGGCATGCTCACCTTTTTAAGTAGGCATGGACGTTGTCAAAGCCGTGGTACTTGGCCAGATAGACCAGGACACCTGTGGCACATCGGCCCTCTCGCTGTCTGCAGAAGCTACAGTTGCAGATTCCACGACATGGGGGGCACCTCCATGTCTACACAGAAGAGAGACAAGAAGCCCTTTTAGCTGAGATGCTATGCCAGATGTAACTCACACCCACAACTCAGAAGAGTGCCCTGCTACACATTGAGTTCTGCAGTGAACGTCAGCACTGCATAAAGTTGTCTACACCAGTGCAAGAGTACAAATTCCTCGGTCTGCAGGGGATTAAGCTCTCCACTGCCTGCCTTGCACATAACCACAGGAAGCATTCCACTGTTTTAGCTCCTGCATCACAGCCCACAGCAGCAGCACTTAAGGCATTAAGCATTATTTTTGCAAGGCAAAAGAGAACACCATTCTGATGGTAAAACACAACAGTATTTTGGCTGCTGCTCTGTTCTCGTATTTTACTCCAGCAAATAAAACTACAGAAGCAGTAAATACAACAAGTTCTACACAACACAGTTCTGTGATTCAGAGTGAATCAAGCCAGGAGTGCATGATGTACTACAGCACTGTAAGCAGTTCTGTTAAAACCCCTGCTGCCAGTAACCAATAGCCCTGGCTGTGCAAGTCAGTCCCAACAATCCACCCCGAGCGCTGTCCTACCGGGTCCAGCAGCGCTGCTCTGACATCCTCCCCGTATCTGTTGCGGAGGCACGGCCCACAGAACTGGCCCCGCACCCCTACACAATCAGGGTTACGACAATTTGTCTTGGTGTCTATGGTTTTTTGGCGACACTGATGGCAGGTGGATCCCTAGAACACAGGAAAAACAAACAACACAATTAAGATGGCATTTTAGTTAGGGGGAAAAAAGCATTGAACAAAATCTCTTTGGCAGCTAGCAGTGCTTATCCTGAAACAGAAAGCCACCCTGCAAGCTTGACTCAAGACTGTTTTAACACTGTATCTTCAGTGTCTCATAATCACTTCCCCTGGCTGGTATCACTTAGGTATTACAGTTGTTCCAGAGTGAAAGCAAGCTAATTGGCTTGGTAAAGGCCATTTAACAAATTCAGGCAAAAATAAGAAGGGACACTTCAAGATCTCAGACATATTTCTCCCAAAAATCACATCCTCTCTCTCAGTGAGAGGGAGTGTGCTCTTTTTGAAACTAAAACACAAATACAGAATAACAAAAAAAATTACTTCACAAAGTACACATTTCACAAAGCTGGAATATACTTACCATGGCCCTGTTATATACTTTTTCTCTTGCAGATCCACAAATATTATCCAGCTCTTCTGCTGTTATGTCCTCAACTGGGCGCACAATGTGTGGAAAAGCCACGGCACCACGGTGACCCCTCCTGGGAGTATTGGCTTCATGCTGAATAGCAGACACAGTACCTTTAGTATTAGTTTCAGCAAAAACTCTACAAAGGCGAGGATCTTCACAGCAATGCTGAAACACCCATCACATATATAAGCAAGTCCCACTGCAACTTTGTACTGACGTATGACATGGACGTATGATATGGATGCAGCTTTAGCACCTTTACTTGATCTGTCCCGTTCAGGGTGCAGTGATGCTACTGATCTTGCTTCACTCCTGCTGGAGCGCAAGATGGAGTGGGTTTTTAAGGACAAGGAAGGGGAAATCGAGAGCACATACAAAATGCCCTTTTTCTCCTTTTTTTTTAAATTCTTCCAAGGCCATGGCATATTGACAAACCTCATCAACTCTCTATGAATCACTATAAACCGCCCTCACAACCCACAAAAGGAGAACCAGATTGTCATCATACCTCCAGGTATTCATCAGACATCTTTCTTCTTCTCACCAAGATGTACCGGTCATCATCTTCCTCTTCGGGTACAGGAGTAGGAGGGCCCTCAATCAAGGACCTGGACCTTGTGTGAGGCCGAGAACTCCGGTCTGGGTTCCTCCTCAAGGCACATTTGGGCAATGAACGCCTTGGAAGTCGCTTTGGTGCCTGCGAATGTTTAAAAGCCCCTAATGAAATAGGTGAAAACACAGATAGCTCCTGACCCTACTGAATTCCTCCCCTAAAGATGCTTTCCTCTCGTCTTTTCCAAAGACATGTCCATCCCTGTCCCAATCAGAAAACAAAAGTTAAGGAGATCCTAAGCAAGTTCATCTTAGACATTCTGCTAGTCACAGAGAAATACTCAAAAGCAGCAGAACCTGTGTCTATGAGGAGCTGCAATTTTCAGCTTTGTTCTAATCTCCACCCAAATTAAGTACATCACCAGTGAAATTCACTACACTGCTCATTCACAATCCAAACTTCTTAAAAGTTAGGCTAAATGCCAGGTGTTTTTCAAGGCTCCAAACTGACAGAATATTCAGGTCTGAGCTGCCGTCCCGTATTCTCCAGCCTTTGTATCAACACATATTTACATAGCACCTTGTTTGGTTTTATTGGCCTGTGGAGGCACTTAACCTTTTTAAAATAACGTGTTCTGCTTTATACCATGGCAAATCAAAAGAATTACACAATGAGGATACCCATTTTAGGAAGCAATAAAATTTTAACTGGACTTTGATTTGCACGGTTTATTAAGTTTTTACACTGAGAATCCTGCTTTTTAATGTCAGAATTTGACTCTTAGAAATCTGAATGCAAATACAGTAAGTTTATACTCACATGACTGACAGCTGGCAATGATTTTCTCCCACCAAAGATACCAGAAACATTTTGCAACTCAGCCATTAGTTTTGCAAGCTAACAAGAGAGAGAAAAATGAAGCAGAGCCTTAAAAGGGTATTTATGTGCTATTACAGACTACTAGGGCAATTGGCTAAAGTACAATTACTTATAGAAAATGCAGTCATTCTTCAACTCTTTACATTTATGTCTTATTTATGTTTTGGTGACTGCAAGTAATTTGGAAATGCTCAAACTTATTATGTCGTTAAGCTTGCAGTCTATGGATTTTCATATGTCAGTAAGTAAAAAGTATCAGATTTATATTTTAGGAATGCAAATTTGTCTTAATGCATTCACATAATTCCCATTACAGTGAATTTAAACAGAGGTCCCCCAAGAGTTGAAAGGGAGGGGGGGAAAAAGGGCCAGTTGACAGGAAGACAGAGTACTTGCCATTGCTTTGTTTTCCTTTATGTTTAAAGCTCTTTTTTCTAAAAACATCGCACCATTTTCTTCAGTGTCAGAGTCTGAATCTGGAGCAGGCATCGGTTTCTCAGGAACAGGTTCCATGCCACCCTTCCTCCTCTCTGATCTTCGAGGTGGAAACTTCATGGCTACTTTCAGAGGAACAGGGCATTTCTGCCCTCTCTGATCTATCTCACTTTCAGCACTTGTATCATTTGCATCTGAATCCGATTCCAATTTCTGTTAACAAACCAAAATGGAAGCATGTAAATCCAGGGGAGTTGCTCTGCAGTTAAATACAGTTGACAACATTTTGTCTAGGAGTAGTTTAAGAGGCTACCTGAAATCCAGACATCCAGTCCTAGTGTTCTGCCACATTTTGGAGTGGGAGGGAAGGAGAGGGGACCACGGGGATAAAAACCTCTCAGGGAGACCCACATGGTTGTGCCAAACACATCAGAAAAGGGAATCTAGGTCCATTTTCAGCAGTCTTAGCTGTTACTTGCAGGTCTAATAGCAAAAATAGTTCATGTGTATGGTATATGAAAGAGAACTGCCTTTAAAGGGCTCGATTCTGCTACATATAGCATTAGGCTGTAAAAAAAAGCCACTATGTAGTTCTCTGCACAAGATCAAACCCAATTTTGTAAGCTGTCAAGTACAGTCATCTCACAGTATCAATGATAAAAAATGGAAACTTCCTTCCAGAGCCAACCAATGAAATAATTATGAATAAAATCCCAGTATTTCTAATCTTTGAATTCTGATGTCCTGCTTACAAATCTCCCAAGAACCAACAGTTCAGTAAGGACATAAATTATTTAGTTAAAAGCTCATTATGCAACAGGCTTTGATTTTTCTTTTTAGACACAACAAGACAGTCTTATTTTGATCAGCAGTAACAGTGGACATCAAATGGCCATTTTTATTTACACAGGGTTTTTATTAAGCAGGTATGTGATTCTGGTTGCACATTATGTGTAGTTATTGACTCTTTATTTCTACTTATCTATTCCAGTTTTGTCTCCTACTTATTCTCATTACTATTGTGTTTTAACTCAGATGTGATTTCTTCCAATTAGACACTTTTCTTTTCTAGTCATTCCTCATCATGTGCTGAAGTTATAATAAACCTGGTTTTGGCCAAATTTGGTTCTGTGCTGTGCTATTTATTTCTTATTTAGTTCTGTGCTAACTATTTTAGTTTCTCTTCTGAATATCAACTATTGATCCTTTTAAGCAATAAAACTGATCTTGCACTGATGGCAAGGAAAAGCAGGAAGGCAGATCTCACCACTTATCACTATTTCTCTAATGCTGAAAGATGCACAGCATTCCCTGTTACACTGCCAGAGTGGAGGTCTGACTGCATGTCAAGACACACAGGAAATTTCTCTGAGGTTTGCTGGAGTCCATGGGCCAGCCTAACATTTCATACTGAGGAAACCAGAAACGTTAGGCTCCAACAGAGTGACATCCAGCAAGGACAGTTTTAAGAGGCATATTTCAAAATACATGTGGCCGATTCTATAAGCTCAGTATCTGGAGCGCTTTTCATGCAGACAATAAGAAAACTGAACTTTGGCTACTTGGACTGTTTACTAAATGAAATGATGCTTCCTTCTCAAACATTGAACTTTCAAGCTGAAGCTGGTATTATTTACCAATTAAGAATACCTAAGAATTTAAATATAAAATAACAAACTAAAATCAACTGTCTTACCAATGCATCTTGAACCTCATTTTCTGAAAAGCCACAGAAAGATTCATCATCAGAGGCTTCATGAAAAATTTTTGCCAGTTCTTCTTTAATATCTGACCTAAATTTGCATTTCTACAAAAAAATAAAATATCCTTTAAGTTGTAAAGAAAATTATTAACCTTTATACGTGCAGTACAAGCAAACAGCTTTTTAATAAAGAAAAAAAAAAGGCATTTCACAAGAGGTTTCAGAACCACAGCTGCAAATTATCAGGCACATTAGGTCAGGTTGACATATCAAAGGCTAGAATTGATAGCTAATCTGTTTCCAACAATTACCACCTAGAAGCACAAGTAAAGAGTAAAATGAAATTACAGCATATAGCACAGGTTTATAAATACTATACAAAAACATAAGCTTTAACATAATACATTATTAGTTTTACATTTTTGCAATCTTTACTAGTACTGCACATACGATCTTATTTGTTCTTGCTATGTACTTACTGTGTTTGCAAAATTATCAGAACCAAAACTGTCACAACTGTCATCAGAGGATGAGGATGTTTCCATGGGAATGAGTTTTGTATTTCGAAAGGCTGTGAAGTTTCTCCTTCCTGAGGATCGGCGCTACAAAAGGACAACAGCAACACCATTAAGAAGAGACCTACTGCAGCATAGTAGCTTTTAAGAATATCCTTTTATTGAAGCTTAGGAAGTTTGAACATTTTAGGATGTTTAGCAATCTTGAATGCAAGTCAGAAAGCAAACATCAGCTTTCATGGACGTCTCAAAGTTAGGAATGACAATAGGTTTTACTTTGATACAGTTCTGATTATTGTTATAGATGAGTTTCATTCAGTATTTAAGAATGCTTCTTCGATGCAAATAGAGAAGTGGAAGCGAGCACATAAATCACGTCATTCCCCAGCCATCATAGCCAGAGATGAAAAAAAGTGCAAGTACACGAAAAGTACCTAGAAATCTACTTTGATTCACTTATTACTTGTGGTTTGAGGAAAATACTAAGTACTCTGCAGCTCTTCAGGAAAGGCCAAAGAATTCCACCCACAGATTTGAAACAACTGTTCTAGACAAAGCAGCTTGCTGTTTTGTTCATTTTGCCACCGATTTAGAAGACTTTTTTAATGAGCCTCATGTTTTCCTTTCCCAGGAAATGTTTCTACTGGCAGTGACCCACTTTATCGCCCGAGGCTGGCACCGAGGCCGAGGGCAGCACCCACACTGAGGAGCGGCCCCGGCCATGAGCGCTGGCGCTTCACGGGCCCACCGGGCGGGCCAAGCGCTGGACAGACAGGGCTCAAACAGCAGCCGCCCAGGCCAACCTGGAGCCCTCCGTCCTCTCCCCAGCACCGCTCTGCTTGCGGCTTTTTGCTTCACAGTTCCGCCGAGCACCGACCCGCGGCCCGGCCGGCCTCGGACACAACAGGGGCGGTTTCTGGTGCCGCCCGCCGCGGC
>VYXF01008145.1:382805-403716 GCA_013397295.1 Polioptila caerulea | reverse complement strand
TCCCGCAGCGCGGCTAGTCCGGCTTGCCCAGGTTCGCAAGACCCCGGAGGGCCACGGGAGCGGCGGAAAGCGCCACAGCCTCCCCTATCTCCGCAGCAGCAGCAGAGACCTGCATCCTTGCGGGAGCCCGGCGGGCAGCGGCGGCCGCGGGCAGCGCTCACCTGCGGGCGCGGTGGGGCCATGCTGGCGGCGGCGGGCGAGCGCTGGCAACTGAAGGTTCGCGCCAAAGCGACTGGCCCGCGGGGGGCGGGGCCGGCGGCGCCTTTCCCGCGTTGCCGCCCGCGTCCTGGCAGATGCAGCGCAAACCCCCGCGGGTCGGGCACCCGGCGTGCTCACCCTGCCCCCGTCCGCCCGCCTCTGCTGAGGAGCTCATTAGGTATCCCGGGATGTCTCCGAAGGAGCCAGTGCGGAGGTCCCCTTTTTTTTTTTCTACTCGCAGTGTAAACTTTGTGGAGCTGCAAGGGCCTGGCCCTGTGGCGCGAAAAGCTGCCGGGCGGAACGCGGCGGGACTCGGGTGCAGAAGGGGGGCGGGGACGCGCCCGCTCGTGCCTAGCCGGGACCAGCTAGGGCAGTCTCCGTGATTTCTAGCTCTCGTTTTTTTGTTTTAAATAATTTTATATGCCAAACCTAGGTTGGCTTCTCTCTGAGATAAACTCCCTAAACCTGCCAGTTTTCAAGGGTAGTGGGGCTTCTCCGCGAAATAAAGCCAAGGGTCTGTGTCCTGGCTGCCCCCGGCAGTGCCCCCACCCAGCACCGCCTGCCAAGCAGCGTAGAACAAGTGCGCTGTGTCAGAGCAGCCGCCCCGCAGCGCGCAGGCTGCCCCGAGTCCCACGGGGAATGGGGTCACTCACCAGGGCCCCACAGATCAGCGTCAGAGTGAGACCGGGGGTGACGCCTCTGCTCCTCGGCTAACAGCAGTTCAACAGAATTTCACAAAGAAGTTGGCTGCCTTGCCCTTTGCAATCACAATACCGGTTGAAGACAGGCCAGAAGAAAATAGAACAGTCGTTTTAAACCATTTTTAGTAACATGTATAATAGCACATTAAATCAAGCACAGCCGTTAAACACAGCAAAATAACTGCTACGTGGTATTCGGCAGCAATAGTAACGGGAGAAGCCCTGAAGAAGCTGAATGGGATTTGTGGCCCTGGTGTTCGCTCTGATCCTCTGTTTATCCTGTGATTTGAGCAGGGCTCGTTCCAGTGCAACTCTTGCTGCTCAGCATTTCCAGGTGCCTCCCTGGCAGCAGGCGGAGGAGGCCGCACGCACATACAAACCTGTGCCCATGTAAGGCAAACCAGGAATCATCTCTGAGCCAAAGCCTGTAAATAGGCTACAGCACAATAGGGTACAAGAGCCTTCACGGAGGTGTTCTATTTTCTGTGGGCATTATTCTTCCTGCGCATGCTGCAATCTGTCATGTAAAAGAATCTCCATTTTAAATAAGCCCATAATTACACACTTACCTGCACTGCTGGCTTCTCAGCACACACAAAAGCAGATGAACTAAACCAGTTCTCCAGAGACCAGACCACACTCTATTCCTCTAAATCCACCTTAGTGGAGGATTGCCACCCACGTGGGTTCCAAACAAGACAGCTCAGTTGGGAAGAGGAGGGGACATGTTTTTTGAATTTTGATGTAGTTTTACTTCTTTCAGAAAAAGAAATCTACAAATACTAGTTTACTTACATGGAAGAAGAGATTCAGTTTATGAACAGTAAAAGCCCTTAACATCTTGAATCACAATTACCAGGATTTTACTAGAGAAGCAGCCAACCTTCACAGCTTTCAATGTTATGGAATGTTATATGGAATGTTATAGAATACTGATGGCACTAGCTAAAGCAAAACTTCAGGCTGCAGTTACTTGTCCATTTAATGTTTAATGCAAACAGCATTCTTCAAATCTTCAAGCTATATATGTAGTCAAATGGCTTTCACATGAATAGGCCAGAGCAGAGACTTTATGGGGAATCCAGACAAGACATTTCATGTCAGAGGTTTTTTTAATATGTGATAAATAATTGTTTTATTAAAATTGTGTATATCAGCTCACATATTTTACAGATGACTAGGGAGAAGAGTGTAGAAAAGGGAAAAGAGAAATGGGATGTGTGTGAAGAGCAGAGGCTTCCCTTCCTACAGCACACAGCAAGGGTACCAGAAAGTGAAGGCCTGTAACTCAGGAGATGGTTGTTGTGACCTGTGACACTGTGATTTCCCCTGTTTTCATCTTCATGGCCTGCATGCCCCTGCTCTGCCCTGCAGGGCCCAGGTGCCCTCAGTGGATGGGCAGAACAAACTTACCAACAGGCTTTATCATGATGGAAAAAGTTCTTCTGTATTTGTCAAGACATAGGCAGCACCACTGTCCTACATCTAGCCATTAACAGTAGCTGAAGACACGCAATACTGAGCTCAGGTGAACATTGCATTTTCAGCCACACTTAAATTAGGCAAATGTGAGTAGAGGAAAACATCCCTGCCCGTTGAGTTCCCAGTCAGGGCCCTGCATAGCCTTTACCAGCAACCCCTAGGGCTCACATGTCAGCTAAGATCATCTGGATCTGGTGTTTTCAAGGAATAGTCTGTTAAGTCTCATCTGTTCTTGAAATGAGCTGTCACTACATGGTAGCAGCCCGTGGAAGACCTGCTAAGGGAATAGGCTGAAATGATGGAGGGACATGCAGTAGATTGAGTGTGCAATGCTTTCTGTACTTATCTGAGGGAGTCAAAGTTGTTTACGTGTTAGGAGCTTCAAGCAGCAGCAAGAACATGGACCTGCAACAATAGCTCCATTGTCAGAAACGATAGATGTGACCTTTGGTCTGCTGGGACAAAGGGCAAGTGCTGTCCTCCGTGTCACCCCAAGGATTTCAGCTGTTGGCATTGTAACACAGCTTTTCTCTCTGGAGGCAGGACCCCTGCTGCCTCGTCCCTGGTTCTCCTACACAATACATTTTTACCTGCTGTCATGAATGAGTGTTTTGGGACACTTAAAGAATCCCTGGCAAAGGTACTGGTTAAAGTATGTTTAATATAAAACCAAAAGCATGACAAAGTTCATTGGCAAGGTTCACTCTACTACTTACTAGATGGTTAAAGCATACAGAGAAAAAATTATACTGAAGTCTATAATCATTCTAAAACTATAATCAATCAAAAATTATCTACATGGAAAAAGGGTAAGGCTGAGAAAGAGTAAGGATAAAAAAGAATAAGGGAGGCCCTCCCATTGAGTCACTAGGTTCAGAATGGACTTCCTTGCCAAACTTAGCCCCACACTTGAAAAATGTGGGCCTAAAAGTTTTAAAGTCACTTAAACTTAACAGAACTTAGACAACAGCTTAATGTAAACAATTTAACAAAAGATTCTTACAGAATTTACTGTAGCACAACAGTAACTCAGTAATAGGCCTAACTTACTCACAAATCTAAAGTACTTAAGAATCTAGGAGGGCAACATTCTTAGTACAACTGCTCTAGCATATTCACACACACACAGACCCAAAGGACTACATACAAGGTATACACATTTGAAAAATTCCCTTTGAATTCAGCAAAGTACTCACATCAGATGCCTTTGTATCTTCTCAACAGGCAAAGGGGTGAGTCCTGAGGAGTGGGGGTAGCCAGGCTCCATTGGTGGCGGTCAGTGGTGGTCCCCCAAGTATGGCAAACATGGGAGTTGGCTGGCTCTGAGAGCCCCCACTCAGGGGGAGGTCACAGCCTGCTGCGGTCCAGGAGGCTCAAAGGGTCTCACCAAGGACTGCTTTTCACAGGGGCACAAAAGAGTTGACTTTAGTCATAGTAATTTTCCATCCTGGCCACAATTTGGGTCGGTAATTTTCTTTAAAAGTGTGGTAACAAGAATGTTGTTCCACTTGGGTTTATTCAGGCAAGAATAATCAGTTTTCAAGGCTGTTTGTTAAAAACAGCCTCACTAGGAACTTATGCTTCCTGGGAGCAGGCAGTGTTGCTGATAAGCTCAAGAGGAGCTTAGCCCAGGTGGTGTTTGTCAAAGCCAAGGCTTAATGAGTATTTCTGAAATCATAACATGGCCCAAGGGTGGGGATGCACCACCACACCTGCCTAAAATAGCATGCAGATACATTAGTTAATGTTTGTGTGATGCTAGTATTTATTGTGAGGACACTTGCACAGTTTATAGATGCAACCATTTAAGAGGATAGGGAGAGTTTGGATTCTCATGGCCACAGAGAACCCCTAGCACAATGCAATAATATGTATCTTAGCTCTATAGAAAAGAATAAGATTGCAGCCACTAATGACAGTAATTAAAAATTTCTGTAAGAGCTGTCCAATCACCTCTTCATCTGAGCAAATTATAGTGTGTCATTGAAACCATTAGTGCAATAAAATGAAGCTAAAAAACATTTTGCATTAAAATAATCAGGCATTGATTTATGATGTAAACTGTAAGTCGGTAACCTATAACACACACTAATTGTTTTTCTCTCTCCTGTAAGGTGTGTTTCTTGAAAAGATCTGATCAAGCACATCTATTTGTTGACATGTCACCCCCCGGTGGCTCACACTACTATCCAAGACATAACTAGGTGTATAAACAGGTAACCTGCTGTCGATTGCAATCCAGAAAGGCCACACTTGTTCTTACACAGAAGCAGGAGGATAGCCACTTTTGGGGATTTAATTACAGCTAGATCTCCACTTGTTTGCTGGACATGATTTTTTATGGAGTACCATTTGAATGTAAATAACACCATGCTCTGATAGGCAGATTCAGATTTAGTAAAATAAATATAACTTTAAATATTTAACATGTACGACCAGTTTCTAGTAAGACCAATTGTACCAGCTCCATAAAATACCTCCACAATGCAATTAGTATCTTTTCCCTTTTTTCTCTCTCCAAGGAGAAATAGATTTTATCCTTTTAATTTATCAGGTTTCTATCTCCTTGTGCTTTGCTGTGGTTTTCTTGTTAGTAAAGGCTGGGTGCCAATGCATCCTGCATGTTGAATTGAAGGTGGTCATGTTCAATCCTATCTGATACCATGTTTCTTTGACACAAACTGGCAAGACCACAAAAACTGAAAAGAGTAAGAGAAGGAAAACCAAAGGAATAATATAAATCAGTGTCAGAAAAAGCACAATTGACATTCATCGGTGCACTAAGGGAATGGCTGAAATGTGGTCATTTTTGATAGAAACCTTAATGGTTATTCTGAATGTAAGTCATAGCAGATAATTTGGAGCCCAGAGCATTATGAGGCACATTATGGGAGTGTAATTACAATGCTCATTTGATTACCCTGTAGCCATTCCACAAAATGCATAGCAAAAAATGTTGATCGAAAGTAGATGGTTTTGATAATGCAGTAGCCACTTTTAAAAGTGCAAGATCCCAGCCCTGTCATGTTTGGGCTTTGATTTTTATTTCCATTTGAAAACGCAAATTACATTTAGTCACGTCATAAAGAAATAATTTACAAAATTTTCTGCAAATGTATAGCTGTGGGAAACAGAAGGCTATCAGGAAATAACCAGAATACTTACTGTAGTCGGTTGTTTTTGGGTTTTTTTGCCCTTTTAAATAAGCTTTGCCACCGCCTTTTTGCAAGTGTGGATTTGCATTGCCTCCACCTTTGCATTGCTTCCAGCCTTCAGCAAGATGTGGCTGCTGGGAGACGGTGGGAGAGGCGGTGGCATAACCTGCCCAGGGATCGCTCTCAGGAGGGAGGAAGTGCGGGGGGCAAGTAGAAAGCCTCCCCCAGGGCTCGCTAGTGCCTGCTAGAGGTCCACAGGGAAGTTCTCAACTTTTCAAGCCCTTGGTGTTTTTCACAGCGTGAGGGAAATGCCCTGGCTGCCGCAGGACCGGCAGCAGGAATGGCCGTGCGGAGCCGCAGGCGCACGGGGGCACAGCCCGCGGGGCGGGCGCTGCCCAGGCCCAGCGGTGTCCGGCCAAGGCCCGCCCGCTGCGGCCCAGCCCCGGCCTTCCCCCCGGGCCGCCCCCCCGGCCTCCGGGGCCTTCGTCCCGAGTGCCCTCATTTACAGTCACTCGAACGCGATCTCGGCAGACCCCCATTAGTGTTAGTGCCTTACAAGACTTCTCCTCTCTAACCTCTAAATTTTTGCGACCAACTGGCTTGAACTGCTAAGCGTGGCAATTCAATAGATAAAAATACTATGTAAAAACCCTTCTATGGTGGACACATATACAGAAAATAATTCTATCAGATGTAATTTTCAGAGGTAGCACAGCAATTTGATTTCCATTTAGTGACATGAGATGCCAGGAGGTCTCTTAGTTTGGGGTTTTTCCACAGTTACATAGGTCACTGCCCATCTTTCCTAGCCTAAAGTAATAATAATAATAATCATTATTATTACTATGTCAAAGTGCATTCTCTAGCACAATAAAAAAAATCAATTGCACGTATTTGATGTACAGTCCAATGTTCTTGGCAGCAAGTCTGCAAGTTATAGAAAGTCTTAAAATCCATGGGGTTTGATCCTGAGCAGCACTGGCTGAGCTAGAGAGCAGGACAGAGGTGAGGGGTGCCACGGCTGGGGAATGTTGCTCTCAGTGAGGCAGCCTCTGCTCCTTAAATCAGCTCAGCAAATTGCCAGATTCTGGTCAGCATGCTGTCATACATGGCCAGCTGCTAGAAAATAATCTGTGGGAGAAGATAAGATAGAGCAAAACTGCAGTAGCCAGTTTTTTCTTTAAAAAGTAAACCACATCCAAAATTACCCATCCCTATTTCACAGCAAGAAGGCAGGTTCTCATGGGGCATTGGCTCAGTCATGGCACAGCTGTGGGAGGCACAAATGGGCACTCTCCCCTCCCAGCTGAATGGGGACTTGCCCTGGCTGTATGCAAACAAAAGCAGCCTGAGTTTGCAGGCCTGGGCTTTTGCTCCAGGGAGTCTCACATTCATGTGCTGCCGTGCTCAGGAGCAGGGTTTCACAGGCACTTGAATTGCCAGCTGGTTCACAGCACAGCAGCACATCTCTCTGACCTGCAAGACAAGGAAACAAGGGCCTGGAGAGTGCAGCACCATGCCAAACTGCTGGTCTGGCTGTCACTCCCTCTATGGGGCAGGTCCCCAGGACACTCATCTCTTACAGCCAGTCCTGAAGGCAGTGGCAGGTACCCCAGTGCTGCTGGGGAGACCTGTGTTCTTAGGAAGCCAATACACAACAGGGTCAGACCCAGCTCTGGGCCACCGAGCAGAAGAATGATTGCTGCCCTCAGTGGTGACTGCTCTCCATCCTCCTGTTGTTATTTCCCTTTTTTTTCTTTTTTTTTTAAAGTCATCCTTAGGTATATGGGAAAGACAAAAAAAAATGAAAAGAAAAAGAAACACACTGAAAAAAATTGAACCACATGTCTTGTTGGCAGAAAAAGAAAGAAGTCTTTTTGCTCATGCTATGAAGACATCAGCTGTGGAGGTAAAGCCTGTAAAATTTCAGAAAACCAAGGACCATTATGCTAAGGTTAACCTACTCTTCCTGTCTGAACTGAGCACTGCTTCCTCCCTCACAACCCACCAGCAGGGTCAAGAACCAATTGCCAGGGAGAGATGCTGCTGTTCACCCTGAAACTTTCCTGCTTATGTCTGGCATCCAGAGAAAGCTCTTGTGATTCCCACAAGATCCAGAGTAAAATGCTGCTGAATGAACAGAAAGACTCTGTGTAAGATCTGACAAGTCTCACATTAAAAAAAAAAAAAAGGAAAAGAAAATTTGCATCTGATTTTGTAAACATTCTCTCAATTAGATGCAAATACTCACTCACTTTGGATGTCCAGTTCTGAATCTGGCTTCATGAGCTCTTTGCTATTTTTCATCATCCATTCCAGCAGGCATCTCAGAGCTCGCTTCTTACAATTCAGAGCATTTTAAACCCTGGAAGAGGAAAATGCAGGTACCTTTTGGGGATTAAGAAAACATCAACATCCAAACATGGAGATATGAAGCCCAAGAGAAAGAAAAACCAAGAAACCAAGGGGCAGCTCTACAGCAGTGGTATTTTGTGCCACTTGCAGAGTCAGCCATGGAGGGAGGGTGTAGCAGCTGCAGCACTGCCAAAGATGTGTGTGTGGATGGAGGGCAGTGTGTGCAGCTCCTGGCATGCAAATCTAGACATATTGGTACTTAAATATGGTTGCCTTTAACAGACTTGTAAGAAAACCCTAAGTGAACATAACATGGCTGCTTTACAATTACCATTTCCTGAGCCCAAGACAGTCTGATTTTACACATTGCTGAGCATAGTCTTCTAGCTGCATGTTAGCAAAATATGGGGGGAAAAAAGGCTCAGCTTTGTAAAGTACTGGGGGTGTGTGAGAAAATGTAAGCACATTTTTATTTATAATGAATTATCACCAATATAGGGAGTAGCCACACTAAATTGATAAAAACAAGACAGAAAACTAAATCTTGCTAAAAATTCTTTTTTACAAGTTCACTCACTGTTGCTTTAACCAGCAATGCTGGTACAGCAAAAGGATTTCTAATCAGTCACTAATGCATGATTGTTTAATTTTAATGGGCATGATCAATACCATCCACTCCTTCTTTAAATGCTAATGAACACTTTAATACAACAGATGTGGACAAACAGTACATTGCAGATTAAAATTAGGCACAGCATTAAATAGCTTACAAACAGCAGAGGAATCCTGCTGGACATCTTGACAAACAACCACAGGCAGCTGATAAATCTTGAACTGCCACCATCAGCCCACAGTGTCTCAGGCTTGTACAACTACACCACCATCCTGATCACCCTAGAAGAAAAAGATGCCTTTCCAAACTCTTGCAGTTTCTTTTTTAGGACTTGTGCAGGCCCAAGTGTGATTCCTGAGATGCATATCCAAATTTTAATAACACAAGCACATTTCTAGCAACTACTCTCAGGAGCAGTTACTATTAGTTGTTATCCTCCAGCCCATTTTGGTCATGGCAAGAAATGTCAGGGAAGGATCCCCAGCCTAGACAAAATCCCAGTCCCCTGCTAATTTGTTATGGAGAAACATCCAGTGCTAGATTGTCCATGTCCCCCAAATTAGCTGTCAAGCTCAGTAAACCAGGGCCAGAAGCTGGGTTACTAATTAGCTTTCAGTCAGTTTGAAGCCACAAAAAAATGGTAAACTTTGTTTTTTGTTTACCACAGGGCATCACATGCAGCTGAATTCACTTCAAGGTAAAGCTTCTATTTTTTTCTGCTCTTAACTGTTGTCAGAGGAAAAGGCACTTGGGTGACAGAGACCCAATTCCTGACACCTGGTGTCATTTGTATCTTCCTCTATTGGTTTTGGTGGACCCTGTCCTGGATTCATGAAATGTGAGTCCCAGTTCACTCTCGTAGGTATTGGAAACTCACCCCAGGGCTCAGCCCTCACTGGGGCTGGTGGCAATCCGAGGAAGGAGAGCTGCATATACCCACAGGAGTGGCCTTTGTGCGGAGCAGGGAATTTACACGTCCTTTGGAACATCCAGTGACAGGGCTATGGTGATACCCCCTCACCCTGAGCGGGTGACGTGCCAGCAGCTCTGCCAGCATCACTCACAATGGTGTGCCCCCAAGTACCACCTGGGATGGGTGGTGTACAGCACCCTGTTTGAAGACATCTCTAATTTACAGTTCCTTGGCCTTCAGAACCCATGCATTGCTTTGGGTTCAGCTTCCTTTATCTCTTTCTTCCTTTTTTTCTCTCTTGCATCTTGTGAAACCCAAACTTTTTTTTTCTCCTTTTTAATTGTGTGAAATCAACTTGGAGTGAAAAGGCCACGAAGAAACTTTCTGATGCCAACTGAGTCTAAGCTGTGTCTTTGTTCTCAGCAGAGCTAAAGACCACATTAATCAGAAACTTTGCTGACCTTGTCTTTACTACCTGAATACTGAAAGACAAAAGCGACACAGTCTGGCCACATTTAAAAATTCAATTAAAAAATACCAGCTGCACAGGGATAAATATTATCATAGACTTCAGTGGGGTTAGTTGTAACTATGATAAAGGCAAGGCCTTCTTCTCACTCTATTTTAATTCATTTTCCCAAAAAGAAT
The DNA here is from genome assembly GCA_013397295.1 of Polioptila caerulea. Classification (NCBI taxonomy): domain Eukaryota; kingdom Metazoa; phylum Chordata; class Aves; order Passeriformes; family Certhiidae; genus Polioptila; species Polioptila caerulea. The sequence goes on along the minus strand of VYXF01008145.1, from coordinate 393,651 downwards.
AAAGCCTAGTTTTTGATTCTCCTTCTGATTAAGACAACGGTATACGTGACAGAGTGTGCTCAGTGGTGTTGGGTAGCTAATGTTGGGGCTTTTAATAAGGAACAAAGTAAGAAACTCCTGAGAAGGGATGGCAAGCTGAAAGTGGAGAAGAGAGGCTACTGAAGTAGACCAGAAGGAAAAAGGCCTTGTGTCTGTTTTTTTCAGTCTATACTGGTCTGATAAAAATACTATCTCTTCCTATACAGAAGCAGACTAGCCAAGGGGTGAGAAGACCCTGCTCAGAGCTGGACTCAGCATCTGGAGGCAAAGTGAGGTGAGGTGAGAGGTAACAGCACAACTCTCCTAAGGATGAAACAGAGAGCCTTTCATTGTGGCACCTGGCTGTGCCTTACGGATTTTATTTTAGAAATATTAAGCAAATGAGTGGATATCCAGTCAGCTGAGAACACGAGCAGCCAAACAGAGGGGAGAAAACCAGATTAAATCTCTCAGTGCTGACAGTGACAGGAGAGGTGGCAGCTCTCCCTGTGGGCTGGCAGGCCTCAGCCAGGTGGGTCCCAGCTTCGGTGCAGCCAGTTAAACAGGAGCAGGCATCTCTTCTCTAGGTCGAACAGTCAGTTAAATAAAGGGCCAAATTCCTCTCAGAACATCCTCCGGCCCCGCCAACTCCCCCTGGCTCTCTCCTTTCCCGGCTTGCCGGCGGCCTGCCTGTGGGGTTTCCTGGCGTGCTGCACCTTTATCCAGCCGCCCTCGCCGGCTCTGCTCTCCCCTTCGCCCCTCCTGGGCTCGCTGTCCCCCTGCGGGGGCNGCCCGCGGGCAGAGCAGTCCTGCTGGGTCTCCCCGAGTGCCGAGGGGGCACCGGGGAGCCGGTGCCACTGCGCCGCCCGTCCGAGGAGCTGCGGGACGCGTCCCTGCCTTGGCCAGCAGACCTGTCCCTCTCTGAAGGGGTGTCGGAGGCTGTGCTGGAGGCGCTGCTACCTTTTGAGTTCAAGTGCAGATTCGAGAGGTTTCTCATCAAACTGTTTGACAGGGGAGAGGAATTCCTCGAGTGGCTGATGGATGTGAACTGGTGACTGACGGGAGCGCGTGTCCTCCTGACGGCAGCGGCGTAGGAGTCCTGGCTGCGAAGGTAGGGCAGGTACTGGGTCACTGTGGTGGGGCTGTGGGGGTGGCCGTGCTGCAGAGAAATGGCTTTTGCTATCTGGTGCATGCGGAGTGTCTGCATCCACTGACTGTCAGTGCCTGGCAAGGGAATGGAGACAGAGTCAGCGTTCTGTGAATCGAGGGAAAACCGCTCTCAGGTTTACCAAAGGTGTGAGGTTAGGTACCAGGGGTTCTCTTGGAAGAACCTCAAACCACCCTCTCAGCCTTGCAGCAAGTAGTCCCAGATCTGAGTATGTTCAATGTTATGGTTGAACATAAAGTTGGGCTTTTAAAATAGCAAGTGATACAAATGTTTGTGATGCCACTGCAGATTATGGAGCTTGGACTAGGAGACAGTTACTGAGCCATCCACTTGGCTGTTCAGGTGGGTTCCCACTCCCAGGTGCCTCCTGGTCTTTTGAACCCAACCTAGTTTTAAACATGCCCTGTGACGCTCTTGGCAACCTCAGCAGATTTCTCCACAGCTTTCATTACAGAAGAGCCTGGAGACCTCCAGAGCTGGCACAGAGGTCATCCCAAGGTACCAGTGCTGCTGCAACATTGCCTTCCAGCTGCATCTCTCCCATCTGGCACAGTCGTGCTGTTCGCAGCCCAGCACAGAGAGGAAGCAGTGCAGAGCCAGTGCAAATCCCAGCTGCGGCAGCCACATCCACCTCCTCTGGCTCAAATTTCTTTTCAAACTGCTACACACCATAAAAACCAGAGTTACTTCAGTTGTTGTTGCTACTATGAATTCAGAATTCAATCCACTTTGCATCCAGTTTCATGCAGAAAATCAACTCTGTACGTGGAAAAGCCAGTGAGGCATTAGGCTTCAGCCAGGCTGGCTCAGACAGTGCTTAACTGTGAGCAGCTCAGGGTATTACAGTTCCCTCTACACCTACTGTCACAGCCCTGGGGTCATAACAAAAGTTGTAGCTTTCAGAGATCACACTGAAGTGGTTTTGAATGTCAGTCCTGTGGTTTCCATGAAAGCCTTTAGCAAATACAATAGCTGTAAATTTTCCATTTGAACTGCAAAGGCTGCCCGGTTTGCTACTTTGTGGGTAGAGCAGAGAACAGGAATTTCTCTTATCTGAGGCCACAGCTCTGGCCAAAGACCCATGGGGAGCAGCTAAAATAATTCTGTTCTAGAGAGATTTGAATGATTTGTCCTTAAAGATTGTTAATATAATTCCAACAAGAAAGCATAACCCTCGCTGCCTCTCGCTAGAACACTTCATTGGCCATGGGGAGTTTTGTGGGAGCTGGATAGCAGCTCTGTCCTCATTAGGATTGCTTCTGTTAAAATGTAATGGATGATCTCTTCCACTCCTCTTTTCCCCAGACTTTGTTTGAATCCAAAGAGATTTAAATCACTTCAACTTATTGTCAAGTATGTCAAAAGGAAACTGTCTTCCCTGTCATAGTGTGTGTGACACTGACACAGCAGATAGCTCCACCTGCACTTAGAGGTGAACCTTCTTTTAGAGAAAGACAGATGGGAATTGCCTCCTCTGCTTCTTAACCTCCTTGAAAGTCATGGTTTCAAAAGAAACATGCGTCCCAAAATGTACTTGCTAGACACTATTGCCTCTGCCATTTCCCCATGCCCTCCTATCAAGGCTGTGGATATAAATCACAGACCTCATAAACCTGGAAACAGCAGGCTCAGGACTCAAGTTTGGGTCTTCATTTGTTATCAACACTCAGGTGGCCATCACATGTGCTATGGGACCAGTGCTGACCTCCCTGAATTAAGGGGCTCCCTTCAGACTGTTCAGTCCTTCTCCTTACAACCAATAGGATCCAGCTGCCCAGCAAGGACCTCATGGGCTGTGGAGCTTTTCCCTCACATGGTCTCTGAGCCACCAACTCTGTACACTGGGTTATGTGCTCTGTGTGGTAGCCCACAGAGGCAGTACCTTCACTGCTGGTTATTTTAGCCTATTAGACAGGAATTACCCTTACCTTTGTGCTTGGATTGGGTGGTCTTTTAAAGCTGGGATAGGTGGTCTGCTAAAGAAGGCAGGCCAGAAAGTTTGCTAGAGCTGAGGCACAGCTTTTGTGCTGGCTGGTAACCCACCTTCTTTGAAATAGGCCTATTCAATTGGCTGCTGACAAAACATTAGTGCTTCCATGTAACCCCTCCAGTATGCCAAAGGGACAGACAAGCTCTCCCACCACCCACTGAAAAAAAAAGCAACCATTTTGGCTTACAGCAGCTGAGCCAACCCCTGAAGATACACACCACACTTGGTACGGCTGCAGGACTCATCACCCCAAAACCAGGGTAACCTCTATCTGCAAAGCTAATCTGGAGTAAAGATGTATCTTTTAAGACACCCTCTAGGTTTTATTTGCATTACAAAATGTAATTGTATTGCAAATAGATCACAATTGCTTAGGAATAAGCACACCCATGTTAGATGTGTCTGTAGTCCAAACCCAGCACCTCTCAATTCACAGGGCCACTCTTCTACAGTTGCCAGTAGTGTACAAAATTGAGAAATTTCTCCTCTGCTCACTGGTATCTTGTTCCAGCTCCTGTACTGCCCATCAGATGTCCCAGCCTAAACATTTCTGCAGCCCTACTGTGAACTCAAAGAGAAAAACAGCTTGGCTAACAAAGCCCTTGCAAAAACAACAGCAGATCTTAAAGGCGGAACTGTGCTAGAGTCAACTGAGACGAGTGTGAATCTGTCAGCAGCATAAATTTATTAGGAAATGAAAATTGCATTGTAAAGCCCACTGCATTATTAAATGTATCTCACTGAACAAATCAAGCTCCAGAAGCCATAACAAGCACCATTCCAGAAGGCAGACAATGATGAGCCAGGGCTGGCTCAAACGGGCAAGCTGAGCTGTGGAAGAAGAATGCAGAGGGAAGATTTCCACAATTCCTCAGAGAAGAGCAGGATGTCAGGAGCACTTGTGTCTGCCAGGCCAGCAGTATTGTACTTGTCAAAAGAGTGGATCATCCACAGGGGACTTTTTGCCACCCCACATGCAGCTTCTGAGGCTACAGCCTCAGTATGTGTGTCCCCCAGCAAGAGCACTGCCAGAGCAAGAGCACCCACACATCTCTAACAGGAGGTGCCCTTTATCCAAGCACAACATCTGTGCCAAGCTGTGTGCTGGGTGGCTAAGGGTAGGAGGGAAGAGCTGGCCAAAGCTCTCCAGTTGAGTTTGAGTGTATCACCATGGACTGCTTCCAGCCTGCTTCCTATAGGAGCAAACAGGGCATCCCCCTTACCCTTCAGAGACAGGTCACAGGCAGCTCTACCAGGGGGAAAAATGGATGTGATGGCCACCAATGTAAGCAAGTTAATCAGGGACATCAAGACTGGAGGCAGCCTGGGCTGCAATGATCATGCTTTGGTAGGGTTTGCAGTCCTGAGGGACATGAGTCAGGTAAAGTTAGGCTCATGAATTCTAGGAAAACAAGACTTCCAGCTCCTCAAGGACATAGTCAAAAGGATCCCCTGGGGACAAGGGAGTGGAATAGAGCTGACGGATCTTTAAGGAAGTCTTCCATAGAGTGCAAGAGCTCTCCAGAGGCAAGAAACTGGGCAAAGAAGACAAGAGACTGGTGTGTCTGAGTAGGGAAGTGCTGGTCAAACTAAGGGAAAAAAAGCAAATGCACGGGAAGTGGAAATAAGGATATTTCCAGGTAGCCTGGGAAGAGTATAGACATGAAGTTTGGTTGTATAGAGATGTAGTGAGAAAGGGCAAAACAAAGCTGAAACTGAACCTGGCAAGAGATGCAAAGAATAAAAAGGTGGGTTTCAGGTATGTTAACAAAATAAGAAGTTCAAAGAAGGTGTACCCCCCTGATAAACAGCACTGGAAAACTGGTAAAGATAGATGGGGAGAAGACTTTCAATCTTCAATGTCAGTGTCTCTACCCACACCTATCAAGTCAATGGACAGCAGGATGAGGACTGGGGGAGCAAAATGCTTCCTGATCTTAACATCAGTGAACAAGGGAAGAGCTACAGATGTAATTTATCTGGACTCCTGTAAAGCCTTTGACACGATCCCTCCAACATCCTTCTCTCCAAATGGCCAGAGATGGGTTTGATGGGTGGACTGTTAGGTGGGTGAGGAATTGGTTGAATGGTTGCATGCAAAGGTCAATGGCTCAGAGTCCTGGTGTACCTCAGTGACAAGTGGTGTCCCTCAGGGGCCCACACTGGGACCAGTGTAATTTATTATCTTCATCACTGACATACAGAGGGACTGAGGGCACCCTCAGCACACCTGCAGGGGACACCAAGCTGAGTGGGGTGTTTGATGTGCATTGACTTTTTGCTGTTCCCCCCCTGCATGCCCTGTCCATGTCAGCAATAAAGTTCACGTGCTGACTTACCTGAGTCAGATCTGCTCCGTGAATTCCCCTCCGAATTGGGGAGCGAGGTCTGTATCAGGAGCTGTACTGCCTCAACCTCGTCCTGCACTTTCACCTTGCTCCAGCAGATAGCTTGGATGTGCCTCGTGCTTTTGGGAGCTCTAACATCACTCTGCTCATGAAGGACACAAGTGTGAGGATGTAACAACACACAACACACTAAGCTCCCCTATGAGGGAACTTCCACTAGTGCCTGGGCGGCAGCAGGGTTTCAATACAGAGCCTGTTTTGCAAAACCACTTAGCTAGTTCTCAAATATTTTTAGACTCTAGATAATTTTGGCTGGTACTTGTGATTATGCTAAAAATGTGGTAGTGAATAACTGCTTCAATTCTTGTACCCTGTGGAGGAAAGATCTGAAGGCCTTTCTCTACAAACACAAAAATACATTTTACTAGTTCTATTAATGAGCACCAAATGTGCACTGTTTTCTGCTAAATGAGATAGGACTAAGCAGGTATTTTTGCAGGAGGACCACCAACAAAATTTTCTTGGTGTATTCTTCAGTTTGCTGTTAGGGACCTATGACTCCTGTGAGAAACTTCAGCCTGAAAGAAAACTACTTCTTTACTTCTGAGACAAGCAAGCAAGGTCCAGGATTTCCCCATCACTCCATCATTACCTGAATGCTTGTTTAGGACAGAGCTGGAATATCATTTACTCAGCTTCTTCTGCCAAACAGAGTTAGTCTTTATAAATCAGTATTGTAAGTAACTGCAAACTCTTTTTACAAAGCTAATTTCTATCACATCAATTGTGTTCTGTTTGTTTTTTTTTTTAATCTTTTTCTTGATTTCTGATTTTCTTTCTTCTCCTATTGCTTCTCTGCTCTCCTAATTAGCACATCATTGAAAAGATAAAAACCAGCCTCTTTAAATAATGCAAACAACACTGACCATTACACTTCAAGCAAAAGAAGCTTTCCTCCTTGAGGAGAAGAGCCATCCCAGGCAGCAGTCTGAGGCCACTGTCTCTGTAAACTTCATTCAGCTTTTGCTCTGAAGTTTATATTTTACAATTAATTACAGGCTGCTGAGAACTTGATTATAGGATATAACAAAGCCAGAGGATGTTATTTCCACACCTTCTGTGTAGATTTTGTCTTGGATCAACATTTTTATTTGTTTCTTAGAGCTTACCTCATATGTAACAACACATTCTACAGACTGGTGCTCTTCTATGCCCACAATCCATTTCTCCATTACAAATGGTGGCTGGAAAAAACATGGTGGGAGTTTTATAAGGTGCTCTTAATCTCCCAACTTGTTTCTAAATCACCCAAAAAGGATTTACAACATTTGCCTCTTTTCATTCATTCCTAATATTGTTAACATCAAAACTTTTCTTAAAATTTTATGAGATAAATCAATATATTTTGGAAATATTTACTTCCTGTTTACAAAAGGAAACTGGGAAGAGATTTCCATACATAGCACACAGCAGATGAGACAACATGGAACGTTTTCAGGAGGGGGGCATAAACCCTTTTCAATTTTGTGTGTGTACACTTTTGCTCCTGCTAGATTTACAGAGGAAATCAAGAACAAATATCTAGAGATTCTCAGAGATATTCCTTGACAAATATAAAAATGTTGAAGTATGTGAAAAGTTAATGTATCTAGTTGTTAGTTTAACTTCACATCCTTATTAAAAGAAAAATTGAAATGTCCAAGATTAAAATTAGACAGAGAACTAATGATAATAACAACAGTCATAATAACAATAATAACAAAAAAATCACAAGTGTTGTTCCAGAAATCACTAACTATAAAAATAGTATTAGCAAGAATTAAATATTAGAATCTTTTTTTGGCAACTACACCTATATCACATTTTCCTTAAAATTCTGACTGTTGACAATGTGCTTTTCATTTTTTCCTTTAGAAAAAATTACTAAGAGTTTCCCCCCCAATTTTGCCTCAAAAATTCAGAGTTAAAAGCACACAAGAATTTGGCTGTTTTTACCAGAGCACATTGGAGCAACATTCTAATTGTCAATTAAGCTGTATATTTTTTCAGTTAAAAATTTGTTAGCTATTATCAAGTGGAGCATATTAATAAAAACTAACAAAATAATAGCTAACAAAATGCCCTCTGCATCAACAAAAGTTCTGTTCCTTCAGGAAAAGCAGTCTAAATGCTTACTAGTAAATATTTACAGGCAGGTTCTGACACAGGGTAAAATGTTCAGTGACAATGAATTGCAGATGTTCAGTGCTGTACTATCTGCAATGGGTTTCAGTCTTTGCAATCCAATGGTGCATGAGAGGAGAGTTTTAGAGCCAGGTAAAAGTTCTAAAACCATTAAAAAAAAGAAAAAAAAAGAGAATAAAACCCAACAACACCCCCTCCCAAATAAATCACATGACGTTTCTGGAACATTTAAATTGGTTTCTTCTCTTCAAAAATAAAGCATTTTTTGAACATTCTTTTCATTAAAAGGGGTAATAAATTCAGAGGATATAACATGGAATTAAACCAAGAAAATATAAATTAGTTCCTTCTCTTATTTGTCTATTGTTAACATTATTGTCAGCTTAAAGGAGAACCAAAATACCTAACTCCTATTATGGTACAATTCTATTTAAAATGTGCATTTTATTTAAAACCTGTCAAGAGATTGAGCTTCTGCAAGCACAAAAGTCGACTGCTGTGGTATTTTAATGTCTTTGTTTGAGATCTGTGAATTCGTGAAAGCTTTAAGGCTGTAAATACCTTTGTCATCTTTAAAATCTCTACATCAGGTAGGTTAGTGTTGAATGTCACATCTTTTATGTAGGTTATTGCAATTTCATCCCCGTCCATCTCCATGTACATTTTCCATTTACAATCCTATGAATAATAAAAATAAAAAAGAATGCTGGATTGTTAGAATACAAATAGGAAAAAAACCCCAACAACAAAACCCAAAATGAAACAAAACTGAAAGCCGAAAAAACCCGAAATCTAATCCTCAATATATGAAGGGAAAAAATAACCCAGTGAGGAAGTTATGGAACATATACATATTTTAGGATATGCAAGTTGGCAGTACAGTGTTGATAATGGAAAACCCTCAGTCTTCCTGTTCCCTCTTCTCTCAGCTCACCCTGAGGGGCAGCTGCCACCTTGACAGGTCTGGATGTACCCCGAGGTGTGGGGCCCCTGAATGGCCTCACCTGGACAGACAGCCTGCTGGAGCACGTGGCTTGGGAGCTCTGCACACCCCAGGGCAGTGGAGGGAGCCATCACCTGGGGTCACAGTCAGTGCTGGCAGCCAGCCACAAGGAATAAATGACCAAAGTCTGTGCAACACCTACAAGACAATCGCTCAAATAATGGGCAAAAGGATGAGCCTATTACAGCTCAGTTATTTCAGCTGCTGAGAGCCCAGCGAGGCACTGAGCATCCTCAACTTCTGCTTCCCTCCAATTGCACTATTAATTATAAAGAAGCTCAGCGAAGAAAATAATCACAGTGAGTCTAATAAACCACAGCAATAAAAGGTATCCTTAAACAATCCCCTGAGCTGAACAGGGGGCCAACATCCCACACTTTGCACAGGTGTGAGGCTGCAGAAAGTGACAGCTGGCAGCATCCTTCAGGACATCCCACATGGACCGAGTGCTGCAGCTGGGGTTCATGTCTGTGGCCAGGGAGGCTCCCACTGGGGACCAGAGACTGCCTGTCCATGGTGCAAACCAGCCAGTATTTGCTGGTCTGCCCGGCACGTGCTTTGGGGATGAGATACAGTGCAGTGCACTGAGCTCCTCCAAAAATCTGTCCCCTGAAGGACTACTCTGCCAGTGAAGCAGTGTCTCCACCTCCACACAGGAAGGAGGGAATCTTCCTTTCACAAAGACAGGAGCTCCTCCAGACATGCCAGGGGTTCAGGGGCCCGTGTCCACCACATGCCACCTGGTAAGGCAGGTGTGGGCTCAGCACTTGCAGGACACAGTCTTCCCCTTGGTTTTGGTCAGAAAATGGAAAAACTTTCAGTGGGGACACAGATGGACACTTAGGGCCACAGGCTCGTGTAAGCAATTATTTGCACAGACAAACATACAGCAGCCTAAACAGGACCCTTTTGCACAGGTGTGCAAACACCTTTGAAAGCTTCTACATTTTACAAGCAGAGAGGGCAAGTGAGTTGGTTTTTGAACCGCCCTGGTGTGAGTTTGAGTGATGGGAACTGCATTTCAGTGGTCAGGGCACCAACCAAGACTCAGAGGCACCAAGTTCAGTTTGCAGTTCTGCTACTGGCTTCCTGTGCAACCTGATCAGGTGCTGAAGTCACCCTGTGCCTCCATTTCCTAATCACAGACTGTATCTCTTTGCACGTCTCTTTTCTGCACTGTTTTTTACATTTGTGAGCTGACTCAGGGTAATGCCTGTCCTGTCCCAGGCAGGTTCAGCACTGTCCTCCAGCCCTGGCATCAGCTGAGGAGGGCACGTGCTTTAAAACAGAACAGCAATAGCAAAAGCAAAGCAAATTGACTCCTCCTCATCTCTCAAACTGTGCTGCTCTCCCTGCCCAACATTCTTGTTGCCAGAGTTTCTTGCAGGAGATTCACGCTACTGCAAATCAAACCTGAGGTTAGAGACAAGATGCTTGATGACATTTGCAACTTTTACAAAAACACCTGAGCCAAGAAAAGAAAAAAATATTGACATAAAGTATTATCCTCCAGTCAGTTCAGCACATCTGCCATCTCTGAGTGATCACAGTGCCAAACACTTGAGAACTAGAGCTGCATCTCGTGCCAGGGCTCCCATGCCCTCCTGACTCAGGATTTTGTGCTGTTCACTCACATTTCCCTGAAGACTAGATCTAACAAATACGATCTCATTTTAATAAACAAATAAATCAACCAACCACCTCTAGAGAAGAGCTGTGTACATCCAAGGCTCGGGCAGGGGGTGGGCACTGCCACTGCCCGTCCCCTTGCCAGACCCGCTGCACAGGCAGGACCCCTCTCCATGCGGTCATGGATCAAATTGCCCTCAATTGATGCCTAAGGCCTGCACAAACACTGCCTTCCCCAGCTCTGACCTGCATCTTCAGAGAAACACACACTCTCCTGTCCCTCAAATCCAGCCCCCAAACCTTTGTCCTTACCAAGAGGGCAAGATACCATACCAGGATACCCGCTCTGGTCCCTCAAAAATACACATCTCATTTTATTTGGAAAGGTTTTCATTTTGTGTTGTTAGAAAATCATTAGTGGAATGGGGAAAGAGAATGAGCAGATAAGGAGAGCGAGAGGCAAGAAAGGGAAGGGGACATTGGGAGAAAGAAAGAAAATATTAAAA